>JAQGBX010000960.1:0-28815 GCA_034698745.1 Megaphyllum sjaelandicum
AAGGCCAGCAGACCAGTTCAAGCCACTTACTTACAGCCACAACTGCTGACCTTAATCTACAGATTTGAGTACCCCTACTAGTACTCTGTAATGTCGTAACGGTGACGTTGTTAGCCCTCGAGTAAATGGACATGGACAATCATGGCTGCAATTGTCATTTCTTGGGACATCTTTCTTCAAACTAATGATGAAAGGTTGCAAGATGGATGATGCAGCGCAAGAAGCCCGATGGCTCCCGTCCAAAGTAATTGGCGAAACGCGTGCTCTAGAGGGGATCGTCGATTTAGGGTGCTCATTACCGTTTTCGCAACATTAAAGATGGACACTTAAAAAGAAATCAGGAGAAGAGCAACGATTTTCAGCACGGACACGATGCCTCGTCAGTCTAAAATGTCTCACAGACGCAATTGGTCGCAAACTGTCCACAGTTGCTCAGTCTTTACCGCGTCAAATTACATGGACTGATATATATTGCAAACAATTTGCAAACCCAGCATCATAAATCTGTACGGATCAACATTGGCATGCACTGTGACAAGAAATTGTTCGTAAACCAAAGACACAACTAATAGATTTAATAGTATATTTTATGTCGCTTAGTGCATTTTCCGTATACATATTTGAAAACTATTTTTTAGAGATTGACAGTCTGTGGGCGAAAGTATCAAAAGAATGCAATTTCCATAGGTATTTTATTAAATATTGGAGAAGAACGTCTTAGAACGACTTGGGATCGCCGAAGGCAAAGGCTTTGAACAAATGAGGAATATGATATGCTATAGATTGTCTAAAAACATGTTAAGAAACGAAAATAGGGAATGGGGAAGTTCGTCAAAAAACGGAGCAAGACGTATTTCGATGCTTGGTGCATTTTCTCTAACATGTTGAGAAATATCAATCATATTTCAAAACAGAATTTAAAATTAATTTGCTTAACACGCTGAAACTAGTGGTGGCTAGACATACTGTACATGTATTTTAAAGATTAAAAAAAATGCATAAACGCTGATAATGTGGCGTATAGTTCGATTCACTCAGATGTTTTGGTTGATAGCTTCTAACCCAAATTGAAAATCGTGTTCGCAAATACATGTATATCACAAAAATGAAAATCCACGCATCTGCAATGATATGCACTATATAGTGCAGTTATGATAATGGTATTTTACGAATTCGTAATTGTGATCCGACTTCATTCAGGGTTTGGCAACAGGTTGTGAGATCAAATTGATCTCGGGGCTAAAATTGAATTAAGTCGTATTGAAAACGAAAAGCTCATCTTCGATCTCCTCGCATGTGGCAACAACAGGCCTCTCGATTGCTATCCAAAGTGCGATTTCATCAATTTTCAATCACCAAAAATGCAAATGAGGACTCTTCTCATTTGCGTATTAATAGAGGTAGGCCAGGGGACAATGGTTTCGTGCTTCGATTCACATCCATTGTAAAACCAATCCGAGTTTGATGAGCATTCAACAGGCGGTGATGGCATGAAAAGATCGAAATGCTGCGATGGCAGATAATGACTCGCTCGTCGCTCGAAATTACCATACGTTTTGTGTTCATTTTTACGAATGTTCTTCGTGACCGCGACATTAGTTTTTTTCTTAAACAATGGATCTCAATGCTGTGCCTCCAGTTGAACATCTCCACGACCGCAGCAATTACAGTACATCGATGTGCGAATTAGAAAGGCACGTTAAGTTGTGATCATATACAGAAAAAGTACTGTTTAAAAGTTTAACACCTTCGTAGCAATGAGAGGATGTTTACACAATTTTGATTTCACGTGCAAATCGGATTCACGTAGAGTGGC
Organism: Megaphyllum sjaelandicum; assembly: GCA_034698745.1. Lineage (NCBI taxonomy): Eukaryota > Metazoa > Arthropoda > Diplopoda > Julida > Julidae > Megaphyllum > Megaphyllum sjaelandicum. The sequence goes on from JAQGBX010000960.1 coordinate 1,817, forward strand.
ACAAAATGCGCATTGGTTTGCGCTTCTTTAAAAGAATTGTAACATTTCGAGAATTTTGAAACTATGTTACAGAACAGTAAATTTTGTGATGAAGATTGCCAATTTTTCAACAAGAGAAATTCTCACTCGTTAAAAAATGTATTGCGGAATATACACTAATCTTTTTTGTTTTTGTATTTAGTTGTATAAAAGTCAGTTACCCTAATTTACAATAGAATGTAGCATTTCTGGTTAATGGCATGCACATTTGAAGTTTAATTACATAAAGTGCATCACCAACTTTTTAAAATTAAAAAATGAATAGTTTTGCAAGAAAATGTCGTGTGCATTTTTAATAATGCCCACGAAAACTGCCAAACTGTCCATATTTACAAACTTTGTAGTAATAGCGGTACTCAAATAGACTAACTAATTTCACCAAAAACTGCAATTTCCACCTTTATGAACGGCCCCTCAAAAGAGCAGCTTTAAACGTTTTACGACCCTTTCAAAAGGGGCCAGTAGAATTGCTAGGGCCGTTCATAAAGGTCGACATTCCGCAGACTGCAATGTATAGCACATCTGCTGCACCTCATTTGAAAATGGAGCCCTGTGTTTGACTTGACCAACTGCAATGGTCATTGCAGAAGGGAACTTGGAGAACGTGGATTAGAACTACCTGTGGCTATAGCCACAATAACTGCCACAGCAAGTTCACTTCTGCAATGGCCTTTGCATTTGGTCAAGCCAATCACAAAGCTTCATTTTCAAATGACATTGCAGTCTACGGAATGTCGATCTTTATGAACGGCCCTAGAAATTCTACTGACCACTTTTGAGAGGTCGTAAAACGTTTAAAGGCAATAAAGCTGACCATTTGAGGGGCGATCATAAAGGTGGAAATTGCAGTTTTGCTAAAATTAGTTCGTCTATTTGAGTACCGCTATAATGTAGTATTTCATGCTGGATTTTAGTTATTTATCCTGAAACGATCTTTTTTCCCTGATACTAGAGAAAGAATAGCATAAAAACTTTATGGATATTTTCGTTTTAATGAACATATTCAAAATACTTTTCGTGGATAATTATTAGTAGCAAATACTGTCTTCAACAATTAATGATTTAAAAAGCAAAGAAGGTAATTTATACTTTGATTTATTTTCATTTCAACCATAAAATTCGTCTGTTTAATTCGACTTTTGTCATAAATAAATGCAATTATGAATAGTATCCTCTCCAGGCACGATAATAAGAATATTTTCAAATAATATCATCTAAGTATTATCGAAATTTTTGTCATGTGGAAAATTTGTAATTTTGACCATATTTACTCGACTTGCGTATATAAACAATAAACGGACCCTAATGAATAGCAAAAGTCATCACGTGATTTAATCATTGAGTCATGATCTAAAACAAGGCGATATACAAATAGTTCCGGTTTAGCTAAATTTCGCGTTGCTAAAGCGCCAGGCTTGGACATAGTTTATTCCTATTTGTTGTTCTTTAAGTGGTCATTTTACGCCTATAAATAAACGTGACTTGCGAAGAAAAACGGGGACAAATGGCCTATCCGAGAGAATCGATAGGTAATTCATTTTCTTGGCAAAAATATGGAGAAATTAATGATTTTCTGGATGGATTAGACTCTCGGACGTTCGGCCACTTTACTAAGAGGTATACTCAAACTTGCTTGCGACCGATTCGGTGTCGCAGTTTCCTGCTAGCCTCGTGTGATGTTCCGTGGAAAAAAATGTTTATTGTCGTGGCTGTTTTTCATTAAGGTCCTTTGAGTTTCTGCCAATAATTTGATTCCTTAATGCATTAAAGGGTCAGTGACTTTCTTCAGCGTAAAGTTTGGTAAATGTTATCGTTAAACCAAACTTTTTCATGAAATTTATTTTTCTTTGCCAAGCCTGAGTGGATTAAATGTAGAAATATTGAGAATTTTTTTTAAAAAAAATTCTCACAACGTAGTTTGACTAAATGGCCTGAGTAAAATAAAACTAGAAATTATCTTTAGTATAAACAATTACTCAATCTTAGACGATGTAGTAGGGTAAAGAATTGAACTCGAAAATTCATTCGTTTTAGTCAAAAATGTGTGATATCCAAATTCGGGTCGTCTTAAACGTATAGAAATTAACATTATTCGTCCATAATCTAGGATGGAGATAGGAAATGAGTTCGAAATGTCTGAAATTTCGTATAAAGCGAGTTCTACTAAATGGGGTTCAACTGTTTTTCAGTTATATTTTATTGTATTTAACGTCCAACGATGACTACATTTCATTGCTAGAAATTTGTTGATTGACCTGTAGATGGCATATAAATGATTTTTCTCCGACATAAGACTTACTTGAAACTCACATATTTGTTTGCATAAAAGTGTCTTAACACCAGACTTTTCAATATGACTTTTGTAAACTTTTCAATTCCTATATACAGTATACCTGTTCAAAGCCGTATTTGTTTTGTAACTTCATGTAAATACCGCAGTTATTTTTCGTAAACATTTAATCTTAAACGATCTGGGTCATCCGAGAAATTTTTCTCAATTTGTCACGTGGAAAGATCGAAAAATCGTTAAATCGAAGATGGTGGCCTTTAGAGGAATTTGAAATTTTTTTCTGTCTTTTGCTGCAAGATTTGCCATAAACTTGCCAGCATGAATTATGTCTTTTTAAGCAATTAAACCCATGATGTAATAAGCGGGGTAGATGTTAGAATCTGGGCTAATCCGCGTTTGTTGGTAAAAATGCGATGCTTAGCAACCAGCTTGTCGATGACGTCATTATAGTTCGAGGGAAATTCGTCCAATATTATGCTTAGGGTGAAAATCTCGGAAGTTTTAACCTGAGCAATTGTTCTGTAATTGGGAAATTTTGTTATTAAAATGAAATTCTCTGAAAGTTGGCAGGTATGGTATTGCGTTTTTGCAGTTTATGCGTTTAGAAAAGTTTCGAGTATTGTAGGCAGTCTTAAGTATCATGATTTCAAAATGTTTGAACCAGTATTTCGCAGTTCCAGAATTCATAAAATAACGTTTTTAGCATATTTGAACTTGAAGCGCTTGTACTTTTTTTGGAAATGTTATTTAAACTGTTTGGATTTTATTTATTCAAGCAATTACTTTTCCGAATTGCAATTTTTGAATTTGGGCACATCTTAGAAACCGTTTCACCATTATATGATAGAAACTGAAGATGTTTGGCTGAAAGATTACATTAGTTTTCTACAATTTTAGTAAATTTCCACGACTTTTTATGCATATATCCAAGTTTTTTTTTCATTTTTCAATTATATTTAGCCTAGTTAAGGAGCAGTCGTAATTTTCCCTTTCGTTTCTCCGTTCTTTATCCATTCCTCGAAACTGATAAAAGCTTAGTCTATTTGCTGGAATTAACCGATAACGTAGACGACGTAAATTGGGGGAAACATTTGGCTACTTTTCGCATCCCAATCCAATGTAATTGCGTTGAGAGGAGATAGAAAGAAGGCATTGGTTCGGACATGTTTTCGCGAATATTTGATAAAAAAATCTTAATGTCTTTGCTATTTATCCGAAAAATACGCGGTACATTCACGACATTTTAAAAGTTAATAATAATTTGGTTAATTTTTTGGGGTTGGCGAAATGCTTCTCCAATTTTGGCATGATTTTGCGAAGATGGTAATTTTTCAAAAACAAATACAACATTTTTATTACATATGAAAGACTTTGCGAATTAGGATTACTTAATAGAATAATTTTAACCAATAAAACACAACGATGGCATTTAATTGGTTACGTTTAATTTTAATGAAATTCTGAAAATGCTCACGAAAAAGGACATACGAATTGCGTATAGGCTACTTTCCATCATTTATTAAGACTGATTTATGCTTTGTCAACTGCGATTTTTTTACTTTTTCCGCTACTAATTTTATTTCCTTAACGTTCAACGTTTCGTCCAACATGGACTTCACCAGTGGGTGATTATACAAACGATGGGAAACAATTTGTATTTAAGTTATTAATTTTGAAATTAATTTAACCAATTAACCAACTAACCAAACGTAAAACAATACGAGTGAAAACGTTTGATCTACAAAAGGAAACAATAATTTAGACAATTTTTTACATTGAGGTATTGGTTAGAGACAATTAATGCGCATATATTGTAAAAAAAACTTGACCAAATCTTCAAAAAATGTTTTTTTTATTTGTATTGGCTATGTGAAGTCAAGCAGAAGGGGAATTTCTTGAAATGCGACTTGTTGAGTTTAATGACTTGTTTATAAAACGTAGATAGGCAAACATGCATAACTTGTGCGTTGGTGGTGATTGCCTATTTTCAGGGAACATTGGGTAAAATTTCTACCAAGTTTGAAACCATGCATATGAATTTTCGAAATGCCTTTGATGTAGGATTCCTAATGAAGGAACACACGGGTAATTTGTTAACAAAAAGCTGGTTTTGAAAAAGCATTTATGGGAAAACAAGTTTCTGCGATTTTAACGAAAACTTTCAATGTAACGTTATCCAAATACTAATCGTTGGATAATTCCAAACCGATTAAATGGAATTATCATACACATTTTATCATAGTGCGAATTCGCTCTAAATAAATGATTATGCTAAATTATTTGAATACATGGCACTAGAGGGATTTCAAATTAGTTACTTTTGCCTCTAACAGCAAACTCGTCAACTAAAAGATTCGTAGTCCTCCGGCGATTTTCTCGAAGTTGATGAAAACTCGAGGAATTACCTAAAATGTGACCCATCTCCAGGTCCGCTTACTGTAGCTGTCCCGTCTAAAGAAATGACAAGAAATTTGGTGGCACACTTACCTTCCAACCCTCTTTCAATTCTTGGTCCCGAGACTTGAAATCGATTAGGACGAAACTGGCAGTCTCTTGGACAGGTTAAACGTAAGGAGGAGGAGGAGGAGGATAAGGAGGAGGGGAGAGATAATCACTGATGGCAGTTGAAAAAAGATTCAGATAGCATGGGAAAAAAGGAGATTGCCGAACATTTTTGGGGGTAGCAGCAAGCCGGAGAGGTGCGACCGAAGACGGCGAGGAGACACCAGTGTTTGACCGTAGCTCTCTGGCTGTCTCTCGCAGGATCTCCATCCTGGCTTTTGATTGGCCTTTGGGAGTGGGGAAGGAGACAGAGGGAGGAAAGACTAATGAAGCGCGCTGAACTGCCACCAGGGGATTAGTCGGAGAAACTGGGGGTGCCTCACATTTTGTTCGTGTAAATGAACGTGGAGAACACGTGCTTTACACGTTAGAAGCATCTGAAATGTGAAACGACGGAGTAAATTAATGATAAAACACGTTTTTAAAGTATATTCATTTTCCACTTTTTTAAACTATTTTTCGCAATTTGCTCGGATTGTTTTTATCTACAATTATAACCTGAAAAATGCAAAGTTTTTAACATTGCATTTCAAAAATAATTATTGTCCTCCGCTTAGTATGGCTCCCCATATACCGGTATTTGGAAATAGATCTCAAAATGTTCTGCAAATGCATTTCCCAATTCTTTTGAGATTCTTTCTGAGAACACAAAAAGGAAGGCACCAGAATACGAAAGGTGGTATCGGTAACATCGGTGACCCTTAAAGGTGTTTTGTATCCTAACTTTCGCTAGTCTCTATCAACAGAATTTCCAGAAAGTGGGGTTGTACCTTTTGTTTCTGTAATATAGCGCTTATACGTCGTGATTAAAATATCGTAAAAACTCTTAAAAAAAACATAGACTTCGCAAAGTTTGCATAAACGTATAACATGCTAAAAGAGATGAATTTTCAAGGCACATTAGTACCCAAATAGCATTCATTCCATGCATGTCGTAAATGAACTTAAAGTTTTGAATGATTTTGAGACTCGTACATACTTGTATATAGCATGCCATGTCTTCCCTCGGTTCAACGATGTAACTCGCGAAGTAAATATGTTAATATCAAAAATGCGTAACTGAACTGTCAGTCCACTAACATTCCATGCAAAAAGTCCCTGCAACCACTCCAACTTCGGACATGGTGTGACTCCTAGTAACTTTACAGCATTATTTCAAAGCTAAACCTAGTAAAATTTACTTGGGAAAGCCATTGTAAAAATATTCATTTGGCAGTGTCCATTATACACTGTTTATTATATTTAAGGCATCCATTCTTGGAGGCACTTCCGGTGACTACTCCGGTATTCCACGGCCGAGCTTCTTGGATGCCGCCATGCTTTAGCTGCATACCATTTCAAAGACAGCCGCTATCCACCTCTTTCCAGGCAGTTTACAACGCATAAAAAAATGCACTGTAGATGTTCTGAAATTGAAACATCGTAGCCGCCGCTGAAGCCTGTGGAGGACCTCGTGTACTTGAAGAGAATCACTGCAGGGATAACGTCGCGGTTGTTGTTCTTCGGGCAGTACTTCAGGGTGTGGGCAATGCCTCCGCTGGCGTCGCACGCCAAATTACTATGTGGCAGGGGAAGGGGGGGGGGGGAAATCTTTATACAATATAAGTCAGACTAAGTGGTCTGGTCATGATTGACCCCACGTCGCAATTTTAATTAATTTTGCCGTAAATACCAGGACTTTTTAAGACGAGGATGGGGGGGGGATTGAAAGACGGTCATGACCGATTCTTCAATATAGGTACTATCTCAGCATTTGCCTGGCGGAATTGTGGGAAACCATGAAAAAATCACAATCGAGGATAGCCGACCGGAAATCGAACCTGGGTCTACTGAATGCAAGACGAGGATGCGAACCTCTAAGCCACCTTGCTTAGACCTTGCTTATGATATGCCTTTGTAAATTATCTTTCTTTATTCATTTAGATCCCAAATTTACACGTTTTTCCTATGTTATTTCCCATGGGAAATGTTATTTCCCATCAATTTTTACAAGTTTAAATTTTTTCCATGTATTATAACATCAATTTTTTGTTTTTTCCATCAATTTTTAACATGTTCTTCTCATAAATTTTTGACTTGTTTTCCAATTATTATTTAACGTGTTTTTCCATTAATTTTTTCTTGCCATTTATTTTTTACATGATTTTTCCCATCATTTTTTTACACGTTCCTTTAATTATTTCATTAAATTTGTACATGTTTTTCTTATCAATTTTTAGATGTTTAGATGTTTTGCGGGAAGCCCACTATCTAGCTGAAATGGGGCGCTTTCCGAGGATGCACCTCGATGCGCGCATAGGCCTTTCGAAGGAAATTCGAATGGCTGAACGGAATAAGATGGCAAGTTCGAGCCTCTATAAATCGCGAATGGTTGAAGATATCCGCGCAAATCCAACGCAAATAAATCAAGAAGTAACCAAACTATTTAACTGCAAATTCTCAATTTATTAGAACAACCGAAAGTTAGTAAAAAGTCAAAGTTTGCGACGTAAATATTTCATAACGCTGCAGCGCTGATACAAAAATGAGTTCAAAATTCTGAAGTTTTAAAGATGCAGCATACCAGGTGGTACCGACCTGAGTATGCACGTTAAGGACAATGTAAGGAGACTCGAAATTCGTCCCCTTAAATACAGAAATTTCGGATAAAGTTTGGATTCAAACTAACCAATAAAATTTCAGCTAAAAGGTGTTTTTAAGGCTGCCATTGGCAGAGTAATGTTCCAGGATGTTTTTCAAAAAGGCAATTTTGCTAATAAATTTTATTTCTAAAATATTCTCCCATTTTTATTGCAGGTAAGTTGAATTTTGGTTCTGTCTCCATTTTCCATTTGTTTCACGGTGGCCGTGAAATAGTGATTAAGTTCAGGCAACGAAGGGGTTCGACTTCCTAAGGTAAAAGCAAGTTTTCCAAAGTTTCCTACCCCTCAAAAGGAGGTTTAACGTTCTGTTTTTGCAATAGTTCCAGGTGACTAAGCACCCAAATAACTTTGCACTTAGGAGAAGGAAGATTTCAGCCATTTTGATTTGATAAAAATTCGCGAATAATCTTATAGTTCTTCCTATTTAAATTTATTCTTTGCATGGGTTTTCTGCATAGGTTTAATCTTTATGACCAATACTTTTTTAACATGTTTTTCCACTGGAATTTTACCATGTTGCTTTAATCAAAGTAAACACGTTAACCTCCATCAATTTTATACATGTTCATGTTTTTCCCATCAATTATTTACATGCTTGTTTCCATTTTTCACATGTTTTTACATCAATGTTTTAATTTTATTCCCATTTATTTTTAACCCTGTTTTTCCACTAAAATTTTAACATATGTTTTTCCAATCAATTTTTTACATGTTTTTTCTCCATCAATTTTTTGTCTTTATTCCTAATCAATTTTTTACATGTTTTTATCCATCAATTTTGCACATGTTTTTTTTATTCATTTTTTAATGTTATTTTTTTGTACGTTTTTTTCCATTATTTTTTACATGATTTGTACCACATGTTTGTTCCCATTTTTTAAATGTTTTTTTTTTCAAATCAATGTTTAAATTTTATTCCTATTAACTTGTAACCTATTTTCCCCTGAAACTTGAATATGTTTTTCCCATCAATTTTTTTACATGTTATTCCTTATTATTTTTTACATTTTTTTACCAGTTTTTTCGTCACTAGTTTTTTACTTGTTTATTCTTAATCAATTTTTTACTGGTTTATTTCTGATCAATTTTTTACATGTTAACTTCCATCAATTTTATACATGTACATGTTTTTTCACATCAATTATTTAAATGCTTGTTTCCATTTTTTACATGTTTTTTAAATCAATGTTTTAATTTTATTCCCATTAATTTTAAACCCTGTTTTTCCCCTGAAATTTTAACAAATGTTTTTCCCATGAATTTTTTTAATGTTTTTTTCCTATCTATTTTTACATGTTTATTCCCATCAGTTTGTTTACATGTTATTTGTATTGTTTTTACATGTTTTTTCACCATCAATTTTTTACATGTTTTTTCTTCATCAACTTTTTACATGTTTATTCTTAATTAATTATTGTTTATTTAATGTTTAAATGTTATTTACATTTATTTTCAACCAGTTTATCCCCTGAAGTTTTAACATGTTTTTTCCATCAATATTTTTATATTTTCCATGTTTATTTCCATTAATTTTTTACATGTTTTTTCTATTATTTTTTAAATTTTTTTCCCCATCTATTTTTTACCTGTAATTTTTCATCAAGTTTTTATTTGTTTATTCCTAATCAATTTTATACAGGTGTTTCCTGTATATTTTTTACAGGTTTTAACATCATTTTGGTATGTGTTTTTCACATCATTTTTTACATGATTGATTGTTTACAACATTTTTACATGTTTTTCCTATTAATTTTTATGTGTATTACCATCAATTTGTTACGTGTTATTCCTATTATTTTTTACATTTTTTCCCCATCAATGTTTTACATGTTTCATCTCCAATTTTTTATGTATTTATTCCTAATATATTTTAAATGTGTTTATTCCTTATCAATTTTTTACATGTTGTTTCCCCATCAATATTTTACATGTTTTTTCTCCATCAATGTTTTTCTAGTTTTTCCCTTATCAATTTTATACATGTTTTTTTTCTATTTTCTTTTTACATTTTTTATTATCATTTTTGTATGTTTTTCACATTATTTTTTACATGATTGATTTTTTCCAACATTTTTACATGTTTTTAACTTTTTTTTTCAATATTTACATGTGTTTTCTCCAATTTTTTGCTTCGTTTTCCCTTACATGTCTTTTTTTATTTACATTTTACATGTTTTTATCATAATTTTTGTATGTGTTTTTCACATTATTTTTTACATGATTGTTCCCTACATGTTTGACATGTTTTCTCATAAATTATTTACATCATTTATTCCCATCAATTAGTTACATGTTTGTACCCAACAATTGTTTTTCTTCCAAATCATTGTTTAAATGTTTTTTCAATACATTTTTAAGCTGTTGTTTCCTGAAATTTTAACATGTTTTCCCATTAATTTTTTAGATGTTTTATCACATCAAATTTTTGTTCTTTTTATCAATTTTTAACATGTTCATCCCATGTTTTTCCATCATTATTTAAGATGTTTTTTTCCATCATTATTTAAGATGTTTTTTTCCATCATTATTTAACGTGTTTTTTCCATTAATTTTGTGTTTCTTACCATATATTTTTACATGATTTTTTCCATCATTTTTTACATGTATTTCCCTATCAATATTTTACATGTTTTTTTCCTATTTTTTGGCTTTTCATCATTACTGTACGTGTTTTTCACAGTATTTTTACATGCATGTTTCCGTGAATGTTTAACACGATTGTTTCACATGTTTAATCCCATCAATTCTAATAAAAAAATCCAACATGATTTCAAATCAATGTTTAAATGTTATTTCCATAAATTTTTAACCTGTTTTTCCCTTGAAATTTTAACATGCTTATTCCCATGAATTTTTTACATGCTATTCCTTTTATTTTTTACATGTTTGTTCCCATCAATTCATATGAAATATTTACATGTTTTTCTCATCATTTTTTTGCATGTTTCGAATGGCATCAAAATAAAGTAAGTCTGATTGGATAATGTAAGTTTTTTTCGATTGGATCGATGGATTTTGGTATCATTCGAAGCGTCTCGCCACGCTGATACCAAATAACGCATCAAAACTGGGGGAAAACGACTGAAAACGGTCGAAAATGGATTTTAAATTTTTTTAGAAAATGTCATTTTTTACATTTTTGTTTTTCTCCATTTTAGCCCGTTTCTAGTCATTTTACAGAGTTCTCGATGCCTTTTTTGAAATCAGCGTGGCGAGACGCTACAAATGACACCAAAATGGATCGATTTTGAGAACATTGTTTTTCGGCCAAAATCTAAAAAACACTAAGGGTATAGCCTTCTCATTTTTTTAGGTTCTGACCAAAAAACAATGTTCTCAGAATCGTTCCATTTTGGTGTCATTCGAAAGATCTCGCCACGCTGATTCCAAAAAACGCATCAAATCTTAAGATAAACGAGTAGAAACGGTCGAAAAATGGACTTGAAACTTTCTTGAAAAATAAGTTACTATTTTTGTTTTTCTTCATTTTAGCAGATTTCCAGTCATTTTACAGAGTTCTCGATGAATTTTTTGAAATCAGCGTGACGAGACGCTTCGAATGACACCAAAATGGATCGATTTTGAGAACATTGTTTTTCGGCCAAAATCTGAAAAAACACTAAGGGTATAGCCTTCTCATTTTTTTAGGTTCTGGTAAAAAAACAATGTTCTCAGAATCGTTCTATTTTGGTGTCATTCGAAAGATCTCGCCATGCTGATTCCAAATAACGCATCAAAACTGGGAAAAAACAAGTGGAAACGGTCTTAAAATGGATTTGAACTTTTTAAGTAAATGTATCATTTTTTACGTTTTTAGTTTTGTTTTTAGCCCATTTCCAGTCGTTTTACAGAGTTTTCGATGACGCGCTTTGAAATGCTGTATGAAATTTTAGTTCGTTAGTATTTTTTCTTCTGCTGTCTTAATAAAAATAATTTAATCGTATATTTTGTCTCGTTTTTCTGTTCTAAGCGGTATTTTTTTTAGGAAGTCAAGGAATGCAAAATCATAGCATAGAAATTAAGGCAAAATAATGGAATATAAGGCAAAACAATGGAAAATAATGGTAAACGTTGCAATATAAAAAGAACATAGAAATTAAGACAAAATAATGGAATATAATGCAAAATAATTGAATTTAATGGAATATATTACAATACAGATTTAGCATGCAGTTTTAATAGAAAATAATCAAACACAATGGAAAGTAGTGCAAAATTTTATAAATTTTTTAAAAATTTCGTCAGATTTGGCAAAATTTTATGAAATTTGGCGAATATGTTTTTAGTGTAACATTTGGTGAAATTTGGCGAAATTTCGTCAAATTTGACTAATGTTTTTTAGGTAAGGAAATATTTGGTAAAATTTCCTGAAATTTAGCAAAATTTCGCCAGATATGGCGAATGTATTATTAGGTGAAATTGATGAGAATAACAAAAAACATTTAAACATTGATAAGAAAAAGCATGTAAAATATTGATTGATGGGAATAACACTTAAACATTAATTTAAAATAACATGTTTAAAATTGGGAACCATCGTGTAAAAATAATGTAAATACACGCACAAAAATAATGATAAAAACATTTTAAAAAATAAGAAAAAACCTGTAAAAGATTGATAAGCTAGGACACGTAAAATATTGGTTGAGAAAAATCATGTAAAAATTTATGGGACTCAACAAAAAATTATAGGAAATAACATGTAAAAAATTGATGGAGAATAAACATGTGCAAAATTGATGGGGAAAATCTTTGTAAAAAATTGATTAGGAATAACACGTAAAAAACTTATGGGAATAAACATGTACAAATTTAAGAAAAAACATGTAAAAACCTGATTGGAAAAACATGTTAAAATTTCAGGGGTAAAACAGGTTAAAAATTAATGGGAATAAAATTTAAACATTCATTTTAAAAAAACAAAAAATGGGAACAAACATGCAAAAAATTGATTAGGAATAAACACGTAAAAATAGATGATGGAAAAACATGTAAATAATTAATAGTAAAAAACACGTTCAAATTTCAGGGAAAACAGGATAAAAATTAATGGGAATAACATTTAAACTTAATTTAAAAAACACGCTTAAAAATGTAAATTATTTATGGGAAAAACAAAATGTTAGGAACAATCATGTAAATAATGCGAAAAACTCGTACAAAAATAATGATTAAAACATGTAAAAAGTAAATAGGAAAAAAACATGTATAAAATTAATGGGGAAAAAACAAGCAAAAAATTGATGATAATAAACAAAAATTGATAGGACAACATGTAAAAATTAATGTGAAAAAACATGTTAAAATTTTAGGGGAAAACATAAAAATGTTTGAAACAATCATGTAAAAATAATGTGAAAAACACATACAAAAATTATGATTAAAACATGTAAAATTGATTAGGAATACACAAATAAAAAATTGATGGGGAGAAACATGTTAAAACTTCAGGGGAAAAAATGTAAAAATGTTGGTAACAATCATATAAAAAATAATGTAAAACACACGTAAAAAATAATCATAAAAACATTTTAAAAAAATAATAGGAAAAAACATGTGTAAAATTGTTGGGGAAAAACATGTAAAAAATTATGAATAAACACTTAAAAGTCGATAGAAATAAACATGTAAAAAATTGATGTAGAAAAAACATGTAAAAATAATAGGAATAACACGTAAAAAAACTGACGGGAATAAACACGTAAAACTTGATAAGAAAAAACAGGTTGAAAATTAATTGGAATAAAATTTAAACATTGATCTTAAAAAAAAACATGTACAAAATGGGAACAAACATGCAAAAAATTGATTAGGAATAAACATGTAAAAATGGATGAAGAAAAAAACATGTGAAATATTGATGGGAATAAAGATGTAAAAATGTCAGGGGAAACTAAGAAAACAAATTAATGGAAATAACATTTAAACATTAGTTTAAAAAAACGCATTTTAAAATGGGAACAAACATGTAAATTATTTATGGGAAAATCATAAAAAATGTTGGGAACAATCATGTAAAAAATAATGTGAAAAACATGTACAAAAAATGATAAAAAAATTTTAAAAATAAATAGGAACAAACATGTAAAAAATTGATTACAAATAAATACGTCAAATATTGATTTAGGAAAATCAATTTGATAAGTAAATATCATGTAGAAATTAATAGGAATAACCTGTAGAAAATTGATGGGAATAAACAAAAATTTATAGAAAAAAACATGCATAAAATTGATGGAAAAAAACATGTAAAAAATTAATTAGGAATAAACATGTAAAAAGTTCAAAGAAAAAACATGTAAAAATTAATAGTGAAATAACATGTACAAATAATAGGAATAACATGTAAAAATTGATGGGAAAAACATATGTTAAAATTTCAGGGGAAAAACAAGGTTAAAAATTAATGGGAATAAAATTAAAACATTGATTTAAAACAATGTAGAAAATGGGAACAAACATGTAAATAATTTATGGGAAAAACATGTACATGTATAAAATTGATCAGAAATGAACAAGTAAAAAATTAATGGCGAAAAAAAAGGTGAAAAATTGATGGGGGAAAAACATGTTAAAAATGTTAGGAAATTGAAGTAAAAAAAAATGAAAAAAAACGTACAAAAATAAAGATGAAAATAATTTAAAAATAAATAGGAAAACACATGTGTAAATTGATATGGAAAAACATGTAAAAAATTGATTAATAAAAACACGTAAAACTTGATGGGGAAAAACATGTTTCAATTTCAGGGGAAAAACAGGTTAAAAATTAATGGGAATCACATTTAAATATTGATTTTAAAAAAACATGTAAAAATTTGAAACAAACATGTAGATAATTGATTGTAAAAAACATGCAAAAAATGTTGGTAAAAATCATGTAAAAAATAATGTGAAAAACACGTACAAAAACAATGATAAAAACATTTAAAAAATAAATGAAAAAACATGTGTAAAATTAAAGGGTAAAACATGGAAAAAATTGATTAAGAATAAACAAGTAAAAAATTGACAAAGAAAAAACTGGCAAAAAATTGATTGCGAAAAAAAATGTAAAAATTAAATAAGGAATAACGTGGAAAAAAATTGATGGGAAAACATGTTAAAGTTTCAGAGGCAAAACAGGTTAAAAGTTAATGGGAACAAACATGTGGTAACAATCATGTAAAAAATAATGTGAATAAACGTACAAAAAATGATAAAAACATATTAAAAAATAAATAGAAAAAACATGTGTAAAATTGATGGGGAAAAACATGTAAAAAATTGATGGTAATAACCATGTTAAAATTTCAGGGGAAAAACAGGTTAAAAAATTAATGGGAATAACATTTACACATTGGTTTAAAAAAAAGTAAAAAAGGGGAACAAACATCTAAAAAATGATGTAAAAAACACTTAAAAAACTAATGAAAAAATTTAAAAAACAAATAGGAAAAAACAAGTGTAAAATTGACGGGGGAAAACATGTAAAAAATTCATTAGGAATAAACCCGTAAAAATTTGATGGAGAAAAAACATGTAAAAAATATTAGGAACAACATGTTAAAATTGATTGGAAAAAACGTGTGGTAAAAATTTCAGTGGAAAAACAGGTTAAAAAAGTAATGGTCATAAAGATTAAACATTGATTAAAAAAAATGTACAAAATTTATGGTAAAACACATGTAAGAAAACTTCATGAAAAAAATGGATAATACATGTAAAAAACTTGATAAATATGATGTAAAAAAAATTTGAAAAATTCATGAAATTTCCGAAAAATCAGATTTTCCAATTGTTATTTTTGCAGAAATTTTCACCAAAAGTGAAAAACTTTTACTAAATTTTATTAAATTTGACTAAATTTCCCGAAAAATTAGTATTTCCAATGATATTGCAATATTATTTGTTTAGGGAAATTTCCATTTTTTAGGGCGGATAATTTATTTTTTTTTGGGTTGTTTTTGAGGGTAAGTTTCATTTTTTTTGGGGGGGTGAAATTTTCATTTTTGGGCGAAATTTGTATTTTTTTGGGTGGAATTTTTTTTTTTGGGCGAAATTTTTTAAAAAAAACTTACTTTGCCTAGGTAAGGTGATCAGGATCATACCAAGGTTTTCTTTTTTGATGTTGACATTAGTTCTTCCTCTAAGACAGAAGTTTTGTCAGTTATAACGTACAATAACGTAGTATATTCATGTATACTGTCGACTACTGTTTCTACAAACCTCTAGGTCTATCCAAAAAGACACTATCTTTCTAAAAAATTTCCCCTTTATATAAAAAAACCGCCATTTTTCAAAAAAAAAAAAAAACCCTGCCATTTAGGAAAATAGTTTTTTTTTTTTTGTTTTTTTTTTTTTTTGGAAAATGGGGTTAGTTTTTTACAGAGGAATTTTTTTGGCAATTTGAAAATGTTTGGGAAAATTGCAATTTTTTTTAGAAAAATGACAGGAAAAATAAAAGGCGTTTTTGGGATACATTTTCGTTTTCATCAGCTTGGCCAGCTGGCGCTGTGACATCCAAAAAAAACGTTGAGTCGTCATACTGGTTATACTGTATTCCTGGTATTCACCATGCAACGATGAACGACAAAAACGGTCGTAGACGCTGCATTAAAAACGTCAAAGCTTTTCTCGCGTGTATTTAGTCGTTCGGAATGACTTCTTCCCGTTCCGTTATCATTTAATTTCTCTATAGATTATACATGTATAATAAATGCGATTTATTACAACGAAGTTGGGCTCTCGACAGACTCTCGATCACATAGTGTGACAGCCAAAAAATAAAAATGTATCACAGTTTTATCTGCGCATGAGCGACGACCGTTTTTGTAAAGCGCCATGCCAGTGCAAAATGTTGAAAATTAGCTACTGTACATGGTATGCATGAAATCCTGCAATACTGTACTAAGTATCACAGTCAGTTCAAAATCCTAGCTGAAAATATTAAATTACACGATAGCAGAAATTTAAGGAAATTTTATTTTAAATTCAATGTTTGCCTCCCAAAACTTGTTGGTTTAATATTCTTGAGAAAAGCAAGTGTAAATATAAACTAATTTAAAATGCATCGCCCAATTTCGTAATATTCTTGTTTTTCCAACAGCATAAACCTCAAGCCAAGCGACCCTTCATGTAAATATTACGAACAATTTGTCTTTAGAAATATTTATCGTAGCAAACTGATTCAGTGCAAGATGCTGCAAAAAAGGTAATTTTCACATGACCGTTGGTAAGAAAATAATTAAAACCTCTCTTTATAAGCGAACCCATGTGCATATATCGTACAATGGAGCGCCTTTACATGCATAATGCATTATCACAGAATTTCAACGTTAACGGTCACAGGCCTAGCCAACGAAGCGATTGTACAGAATTACACTACTAAAATTCTAAATTAATCATTTGGCGTTTACAAGTACGAAGTTTGCTAAATGAGCAACAGCTGATCATCGTCACTTTCATCAAAATCATCACTATCGACGAGCCCATCGATGCTCGATGAACGACGTTTAAAGATGGACCAAACAGAGCCAATTAAGACCACCTACGTAGACAAATAGCTTCATTACAATGCAGAAAGAGATATCTGAAGTTTGCAACTTAATTTGTCACTTGCATAATTGTCACTTGATTTCTTCAACCTTGATGCTTGTTATGAAAACATCTACGTACAATACGTTTAATCTGAATGCACCATTCTTTCACGCATTTCGATTTTTGTTGTGAAAATTTCACTAATTATCACAAATTCCATTGACTAATTACAACGACTGGAAACGCACAATACGATCCCGCAAGTGCAACAATAGATTAGCTTTCATAAAAATAAACCAAACAAATCAACTCTAGGAAAGAATATAGTTGTGGCCTATATTTAGGAGACAGTTCCAGCCCGGAAACAACTTTGAAAAACCATGAAATTGAAAGTAAGAACGGCAGAACACGGAACCGGATCCTTACATCAATCACTCCCAGACGCGCTTAACAAACGCCCGAATTATCCTGTTAAAAACCAAAGAAAAAAACTTACCGCCAAGAAAGCCCATGAGCCCCAGTAATAGATGGCTCCAAAAATCCAAGCCTTATAGCAGAACCGGGTTAGAAGCATGCTGGTGCGACTTAACGTGCATTCATCTGCAATGGAATATACAAATCATTCAATAAATGGATTGTGAATTCTATCAATTTGATCATGATTTGATCACTGCTTTGTTGTTAATTATCAGTCAAGTTAGAGTTGGAAAATCAATTCATAGAATCAGCTTGTCCAATACAAATAATCAAGAACGAAAGAAAAAGTAAAAAACGCCTTTTGTCACCTTTGCTCTGATAAAAGATCAAATCTTAAAGAAAACTTTTTGTAGTATGTATTCTGTACAAGTTCACAGATGTCACGATTCATCATAAACTACTTATTTAAGATGTTATAAAATTGGTGCAAAAGCATACTGTAACTTGCTCATAAAAAATACTCTAACAATGCCAGAAGATAAACTAAATGGCATTACTTAGAGGTCTAAACGAAGTCACAGGCTTTATATTTTAGCTTGGGGAATCTTACTGTAGGACTACTACCGACGCCAGGACTTTGGCAGTGTGTATATTGGGCTTCGATAAAATTAATTTAAACATTTAACTTTAAACGCTTACCCGAAGGTGCATCCATGCTACATGGCATCAGCTCTTCCCGTAACATTCCTGGCACATTTTCCACAGTTTTGTTACCCTGAAAAAACAAAAAAAGTAAACATCCAAGTGTTCGCACCACAATCGTAGCCCCTCATTCTCACTCACCCAATATTGTTGACTTCCGAACATCACGTACTGCGGCGTGAGTGAATACAGAATGACATTGATGGCCAAAATAATAAACATCAAGCTCATGCACATCATCAGCAGCCCCTGAGGGCGGGTGCGCCTTGGCCGAATGCGATACATCTAATACGAAAATGGATTTCAATGGTTAGTCAGCATTTTTCCATATCAGATACTTGAATTTTTTTTTCAAATTCTTCCACTTTCATCTGATTTATTCAAATTTCTAAAAAACTTAAACTTGGGCATGCCACAGGAACTTACAAAATTTCCAGAATTTATATTCTTATTTAAAACTAGCAAAATTGCTTTAAATCATGTTGGTCCTTGATTTTGCTAAAATTCCAAATCATGTTTGGACTAATCCAGTTTTTTCAAACAATTAAAAATTATATTTCTGTAATTTTCTTTTCGGTTGCCATAGCAAATTTTCTTTAATTTCAGGACGCTCGAGGCATTTGCAGTTTTCGTGCTTCGCATAAACCATAGATATCACCGCAAGAATTACGCATTCACTATTGCTTACCCTAATCCATAAAAACCAAATGCCCATTTTGCGAAGGGCAGACATGGCACAGAGCAAGCAAAAATAAACGATACCGGTGAAGAGAATGTAATCCAACGGGAAAACCTGGAATCAGGTATTAGACATTCATTCTAAAACTTGTAACCAAATAAAAATAGCAAGTCAAAAGGAAGCTGCCTCACCACTTCCGCATAGACTAGCACGATATCGATGGGATTAGGAAGTTTTCTCGTCGGCAAAGCATAACCCATTTGTGGTCCCAAGGAATTTATCGCTTTATCAATGCTTAAAATCAATTTAAGAAATGGAAATTCAAAACGTCAACACTACCCAAGATAAGCCCTTATTACAACTATTCCTAGTAGACAAAAATAATAGAAACACCCAAATAATATCTACTTTAAGAGACTGAAGCAATTTACTAACTTTGTGATCAACAGTGACGCGAACACGAGCATTCCAACTATGGTGAGGGCAACACCGGCCAACATTTCCAATGGCCGCAAAGCAGTCAGACATTTGCGCCACCAGCTTTGGCTAGCTTCTTCCAGATAGCGATCCTGTCGGTCCAGAAGACGAAGTTGTTCTTCTAGTTCATAAATGCGCGACCGGTCATTGCTCGACATCTGTCGGTCACCAGAGTACTAGGCGAAGAAAACTAGAATACATCAGAAAATCGTCATCGAGCGAGTGATCGTTATGGTAAGGAGAGCCTCACCTTCTCACGAATGCCATCTGCTTTGCGGGTCAGAACCGCTCTCCGGTCTAGTAACTCTTCCCTGTCGTAGGAAACGCTGCGTGAACCCTTGATCATTCCACATGGCAAAGCAGACATTCCGTAACCCTTTCAAAATGGAAAAAAAAAATATAATTTAATACAATCTCCAGAGAACAAACAGATATTCAGAGTTGCAATTGCAGACCACAACTCACTCCGAAAATGACAAAGACGACCATGCCAATAATGGTAAGCACACTCAAAACAAATGATAGCACATCCTCCCCTTCTGCAAATGTTAAACGTTTACATTTAAGTGGGATTCCCAACATGGGAGAAAAATGCAAACAAAAGCAGTTTGCGCTATTTAAACAAAATTAGATTTGACAAAAAACTTTCTGTTGTTGCCCAATTCGTGTACGATGAATTCAATCTTTTCCCATTCGGTGCTATTAGACGGCGGTGTAGCTTTTAACGGAATTAAACTCCTAAAATGATTATTAATGAGTGAGAATTATCACAATTGACAAGTCTAGAACAGTGGTTCTCAAGTTTTTTTTATTAAGTCAAATACAATATTATCCCAAAAATAATTTTTGTCGATCATTTTTTCAAGATCATCGGATAAATATGGCCATAAAAACATTTGTGTACCCTTGAAAGGATCAGAGATTCCTTCTGGTTCATGGACCAGCATTTAAAGAAACAAGGAAGCAGCTAGGGCAACCAGCAAAGTGATAACATAGAAATCACAGAATTGAATTTTACGTTAACAAATTCATTTTGTTCCTCAGTTATTAATATTAGATGTCTAGATCTGTGCACGAGTTCATCTATAATTTATGTTAATGCGCTTGGCCATTTCTAAGCACTTTTAATTTTTCTGAAAGATTTCTTATGTCATATGGGGACGTCACAGTTTATTAACCGTTTAATTATTTTAATTAATGTCAACAGGTGTTTTATATTGATCTCAAGCTTTAATACAGTTACACATCATAGTTTTTCAACAATCAAGACTTCTACTTAATAAACAATAATTCATATAGCAACTTACTTACCCAATGATTACCAAAATAGCGGCCACTAAAAGAAACACCAGTGTATATTTCAACGCGCCACATATTCTCTGCAAGATCAAAAATTTGTGAATAAATTGCCAAAGCCACTGAAGATCCAAGTAGTTTCAGCCGTGTCACCTTCACGAACTAGTTATTAATAGAGTAAACCATACCGTTCCAACAGTGGCAATCTCATCTCGTTCTTCATAAAAAAAGTATACGAATGGCAGGATGACAAAAATGAACAAAGCCATGACACTGTACAATGCTATTCAAACAAAATAAATAAATGGTTCGCAATATAAGAACTGGTAAAGTTACAATTAAATGAACAGAAACAAAAATTTGTCCCTACCATAATAAGCATACAGAACGGAGTCTTCGATGGTTTGGCGGGCAATCGGATCTTGAGCCCAATCCTGATGGATTAATGTGCAAATCAAAATCATGGTGAAGTTTGACTTCTCAATTAAGATACAATAAATTAAAAGACCGTATAAACTTAAGCAACTTACTTGAAACGTTCCATTATCATTTTTCATAAATGAAACAAGGAAGACGTCTACAGGCACCAAAAATGCAGTCAAAAGAGCAATAAAGAGAGCCAGAACAGCGGTAACAGTGGTCGTAATATCGCTATCATACTTGCTCTTGAAATAATTGACGTACAGCCATGAAAACAGCATCGTCAACTGTAAAGGAAGACATTTTATGTGTTTTTTATTAGAAAATCAAACTATAAATGGCATCCACATAGACCAACAAGGGGACAAAGGTTTCCTCAAGCTGGAACATAAAACCGTACACTATAGGCCCTACACAGTATAATATGACATCTAGCTATATGCGTACAGCGATAGTATATACATGTACATAGTTTTTGCTGTATATCTATATATAAAAAAAAGTTGGTGAATTTCTGTATGTTTCTCTGTGTGTTTGTCTTTTATCCGCTCTTATACCACTCATCCGATTGCCATGAAATTTTCTGGACTTTTTGTGTCCATTCCCGCACTGGTTTCTGCGTTATTAAAACCGTTTTCAGACTTCTACTTTTTTTTAATACATTTTTTTCAAAAATTTTTGATTGTACGCATTTTTGTGTCACCCCTGCATCTGTTGGCCGTGAAAGCAAAACACGCGCTATGCTCACGAATCCAAGCATCAAAGAGATATGATACGAGGGGGGGGGGGTGGCGAGTAAGGAAAAGAGGTATAATATAGGGATTTGGCTCGGGACGAGCCGGTTACATTCAGGCGGCAAAGAGATGATACGGGAGGAAGGGGGAATAAAGAAAAGGTATGTAATAGATGTGGCTCGGGAATAGACGGGTACGTACATTCAGGCGTCAAAAAGATGATGAGGGGGAGGGGGGGTAGTAGATAAAGTAGGGGGGCAAGGAGGTATATCGTTCATCGTATCGCCATCGCTATTGGTATTGGTATAACTACCGCCCGGGCAAAGTCGAGCCGTCCAGCTAGTAATCTATATATATAAAATAGAAAACGACGCCATTTTTCTTTTGGGTTTGTAGCCGTACGGTGGGCTTCAACTCCGTGGGAATACATGCGTTTGTAGACGTACGTACGGTGGGCTTCTACTCCGTGGGAATAAACAAGGCCATAAATCTTCTCTAATTTCCCCCAACCCATAAAACTGTCAAACAGGTTTCCCGTCCCCCCTCCTGGATGCATCCAGGTCATATGGCGCCATCTTTTGGCGCTAAAGGTCAGCTAAATTTAACTCCTGATCACATAAAAGGGGTTAGAAAATCAACAACAATTTTTACCCGGGCAAAGCCGGGTATTACCGCTAGTAAACCAATACAAAAATTCTCAAGAGAACATAAGATTATAAAACGAGAATGAATATAAACCAGCCTCCCACTACACCAGATTCACATCTTTAATTATCATCAGCACCAATCGTTCAACTAAGGAAAACAGGCTCCATGACAAGGTACAAAGCATACGAAGAGCAGACGAAAGGGCCTCAAGCAATGAAAGTCTAATCGCCCTATGTCAAAAAGTGGAAAATTTAAAAAATGTTTAAGAGGAGGGAAATTAAATTTAATAACAATTTAATATAATAGGTCGGGTCGAGATAACACAAGTTAAAAGCAAAGTAACAAACACACAAAAAAACGAAAAACCAAAAAAAAATGTGCGCCCCATACGCACGATTTAAATGAGGAATGATTAAAACCAAAGAAGTCTAGCGGCGACATAAGGACCTAACTCTAGGAAATTGGAAGAAATGTGGTCATTATACAAGTTAGATAAGAGCTACCTTAGAACCCGAGCTACTGGAAAACGGAATTTTTTTTTTAAGAAACGGAAAATTTAAAAGAGAAAAAACTTAATTGCAATTGACTGAAAAATGAGTTAGAATGAAGCTACTTGAGAATGCTTTATCAAAATACCTTAACCTGTCATGGCACGAAAAAACTAAAAATACTGAAAACGTGAATCCAGTGTATTAGGTTGCATTGGCTTTCATTCGAGCCAATCTGGGCGGATTCCTCCATGTTGGAAGATTTGTAGTCCGCGCCCTAGCCGCTGGAGGTCTTGCTGGTCGTGGAGGATTCTTTCTTGTAGTGTTGTCCAAGTGAACTGTAGTCCGTGATCCTGCAGAGACGTTATCATTGTCTAAGGCATATGTGAACTGGCGGTTGGTCGGTTGGTTCACTGCCTTTTGGTTCGGGATTCCTGGAAAGCTCGCCTGGCTTGCTGAAGTTGCAATTACAAAATTGGTAACTGGAGCCGTAGACCCCTGCTGACTGCGCCAAACGTTTCGACTGGTTCCAGGTGGAAATCCCTCTCCATTTGGGGGCTGGCTGCGTTGATTCCCTCTGATCCATCTGGTGTCAGGGTGGACTGGAGTGTCGTAGTAACGGTGGCTTCATTCCATCCTGCATGAGGCGTTATACATACGGTATAGGAATTTTTCCAAATCCCCATGCTGCCTTGGGGTTCAATTAATTATTATTCATTTTTCTAAAATTCCTAGTCATTTAATTGTAATGGTACCTGATTTAAGGTTAATCTCATTTCTTGCTTACCCTATGGCATCCTTGCTGTGAACCCCTAGTAACTTCCCAAATTTCGCATTTCTGCAGTGCTTGTTTACATGAAACTTTAGGCTGATGTTATAATAGTTTTTTATTGGTATTAATGTGTAAACTTAATTGTATATTTTTTGGTTTTGTGCAGAATAAACTTGAAGAATATCACATGGGCGTCGTTTTCTAATTAAACGTTCTCGGTCGTGTCCACTCCTTTATTGATATGAATTTATCATAAAACGAAACATTTTTAAAAATGAAACATGGTTTAATAATTGTTCCAAGTCATCCTTTTTATAAAAAAAAATTGATTTATATCAAAATATTAAATTTTAGAAAAAAAGATGACTTGGAACACAAGTTAAACTGTTTCAGTTATTAACTAGATATTTCGTCCAATTTTTTTATGAATTTATCTTAAAACCAAAAATTTTTAAAAATGAAACACTGTTTTTGTGCTATTTTTGCATTTTGCGGACAATCTGTGACCAAATATAAGAAATAAACTTACTGCTACTTTTGACCAGTCCTTGTTGGATATATCTTAAGTAAGATAAAAAATTGCACGTTGCCGCAATCTGCACCGTAGAAAAAAAAATATTTTAAGTTGATCTCGAAGAGGTGAAGAATATTATCCAAAATGGTCTGGAAGATTATGAATTTTTAGAAAATGCTCACCCTGTTCCGACACAACTCAGAGATGTATAGTGCCACTGATCGCTTTCGCCCAATTGCATCCGATACTTGCATAATCGAGGCGTAGCCAACATGGCACAACGTCTGAAAATATGAATTAATGAATAAATTTAATCAATTACGTTCACTTTTAAACGTGACGAAGTACGTTTTTTTGAAAAAAACGTCAGTTTTCTACTTCTAGGTAACTACGAGCAACGGAAATTTCTCGAATTACTCACTTTGGAAAGGGACTTTTACCGCTTACGGTTTCGATCACGATCGAGTTTTCCTCAATACACGTTTTAACCACTTTCGACAACTGAAAATGTAAAAAAATAATTGAACTTGGATTTCATGTTTCGGTCAGGAATCGCTAGGATATTTACTGTCTGACGAAAAAGCTGCATTTACCTCGGTGTTGTTGAAGTTGAGACACGGCATGATGTCTTCTCGATATATCCGGGCCAAAAACGGATGCTCCTTGTCGAGACACGGCTTCTCCTTCCATAACACGAACTCGTGATGATGAACCGGATCGACCTGTGTTGGAGAAAATTAAAACCATCACAATGACCATCCCTGAATCTTCGATGTATCGATGACCTTGGCTGATCAACTCAGACCACCTAACACCAAATAATTAAGCTAGCCATCGTTGAATCGGCGTGTCTTGATTTGAAGTATATCATGACCAGTGACTAGCTAAGCTTACAAAAGTACGAAGGTATCTGACCACTTCTGAATCCCCGAAGCATCGAGTGACCGACTCGAACAACCCGAGTGATCATCTTTGAATTATTGAATCATATGGAATCGCGGAAGCACTTAACAATATTCAAAGGTTTCTGCTGATCAACCCCCGAAATGACTATCGGTGATCTCAACGGCCCGACTCTAGCATATGACCATCGAGTGACCAACTCAAACAACCCAACTGATCATCTTCGCATCATTGAATCGTACGGAATCATGGAGACACTTAATATTTAAAGGTCTCTGCTGATCAACCCCAAATGACCCTCGGTGATCTCCACGGCCCGACTCGAGCAGCCTAACTGACCATCGCTAAAAACCCTAAAGATTATTCTTAAGCGTCCATCTCGTTAACAGTGACTTCGGCTAAGCTGATTTTAGAGGAACAATTCAAACAACCCAGCTTGACCATTACTGTATCCTCGGGAATTTGCACGAAGCATCGCTTGATCAGTGATCTCATTACCTGCGACATCAACTAAGCTGAGTTTAGATGACCAATTCGAAAACAACCCAGCTTGACCATTACTGAATTCTCGGGAACTCGCAAGAAGCATCGCTTGATCAGTGATCTCGGCTGATAATCCAGACTGACCATCATAATTTAGAATGTGATTTCACATAAAGCAATACGCTATCGGTGATCTTAGCTTACCAATGCACCTGACCACTGCTTTTCACCGCAACGTAATCTCAGAATTACGTCTCAAGAACCTTGCCGTCAGTTACTGAGCTAACTGTCCATCGTGATATCATGACATGGCATCTCGGGAACCTCGGATGAACAACCCAACCAACCAACTTTTTAAATTTCTCGTGATCAGAGAGCTCAAGTGACCGATCCAACTCATCTTGTATTCTTCTCTTGGCACTGGTTCGGGAGGTAGTTAGTTCTCTGACCTGAGAACCGGGCGGCGTCGTTTCTCGTCCATATTTCAGGTTATTTTGACTCGGCGATCGCTTGTGACCTTTGAAAAAGTTTTTCTCCCCGTTTTCTATCTTGATGACCGCTCCTTTCGAGTCCAGCTGAGGGTGAAGGTGTCTTCGGAGGGCAAGGAAAAGAAAAGGTGCTAATTTGGTACCAGAAATGAAGTGTCGCCAACGAAACCGATGTAAGCCGTGGAATAAACTGCGAAGAATCTTACCTATTTGGCATGCTGGGTGTTGACTTGATGACCAAGGCTTTTAAAGCTTGTACTTCGGCTTGTAATACTTCGATCTGCGGACAAATTATAGTTAATTTGTAGAATATCACGGATGCGAGGACCAACGGTAAGAACCGACTAAACTTACTTTCATGTTGGCTTCTTTGAGGGCTTTTTTCGGCTGCTTCTCTTTTCACTTTGGCTTCGCGCACCATTTTATGGGCTTCCTAAAGGAGAGGATGATGGCAGGGCCGTGCTTAGGGGTTTGGTGGCCCTGTGCGAAGTAAAAATTGGTGCCCCCCACTTTTTTTTAAGTAAGTAGTCAGTGCCGTATTAACCCATGGCAGGGCCCCAAGGCTTCAAGCTTCTTTGGGCCCCTCGATCCCCATCCTTCCCTCGCCGCCCCGAATTTCAAAAAATTCAGAGAATGTTGCAAATCCGTGGAACATTTTTCAAATTTATAGTCGAAAACGTGGAAAATGTAAATTTGAACAGGGAAAACTTGAAGAATTTTGCGAATTTCTCCTCGGAAACCGTAAAATCTTTTGGAAATATCTACTCAGAAGTTGTACTAAAAAAAAGGAAAATTTTGCAAATTTGAAAAGGAAAAAAACCTTGAGAATTTTTGCAAATTTGTTCTCAAAAACGTAGAAAATGTTGCAAATTTGTACTCAAAAAACTTGAAAGGATTTTAAAAATTGTCGATAGGGAGAAAAACGT
>JAQGBX010000961.1:0-28799 GCA_034698745.1 Megaphyllum sjaelandicum
TTTAAAGTTTCGAAAGTCCGAATGGGGGGAGGAGGGGGGACCTAATTGACCGGACACAACGTGACCAGGGGGTAGGGGGGGAGTCCAATTTTGGGAAAATTTCATGGACGTGCTTTTTGAATGGCCCCTTACTGAGGGGGGAGGGAGGTTTCGAGGGGCCCAAAGAAGCTTGAAGCCTTGGGGCCCTACCATGGGTTAAGACGGCCCTGTGTACAGTATGAGGCTATCTCTGACCTTTCACATCGTCCCTTTACGAAATAATAGGGGTACTTAGTCCTAACTCAGACATAATATTTATCATTTATTAATCGTACTTTGGCAGTCGTGAAGGTACAGTATGTATGCAGAAACTACATTATGGCGCCAATTGATGAGATCATGCAAAACAAACAAAAAATTAGCAAATTGCTACTCGAACTAACCTAATTTCTAAATTTGTAACGACGCACGTTCCAGCTACAGTATGAATTTTCACACGCTGTCCAAACCCATTGAGGAATTTCTTACTTCTGCGATACAGTGATCCTATACGTACGATTGCTTCCTGTTATCATTCTTTCTGAAATAATTCAATACATTATGCAAATAAGTTTGTAAATTCTACGACAAATTCCATGTACATGTAAATTCCACGAAATGTTAAAGGTCAACATTCCCTCCGGTTATTTACTGATACTGTACATGTATTTAAAGGTCATGACAAGATAGTTTTTTTTCTTTAGGAAACAACTGCAATAACGTGGATCTTTTTTGAAGAGCAGGTTGTCGGAACTTGACAAATTTTGCCAAAAGAGTAAGCTGTTTAATTTTAAATTTTAAATTTTAAATTTAAAGTATTATTTTCATAATTTCAGCTTAAAATTTAAACTAAACATTAATAATCAAGGAATTTTCGACAAACAATCTTTTCAGTTATAATCTAATTCAACATACCAAATCAGTCCATGAAATCATGTCAAATCATTATTTCGTCTAACGATATAAGTAAACTGTATTTTGGAATGAATAAAGTTCAAAATTACTTTACATGTATTATAAAGGAACAAATAACGAGTTTATTTAAATACAATATGCTGATATCACTATAGGCATACTGTACCTTCGGTGACTCCATTAGCCGCCATGGGAAAGCTGCCTCCATTAGTGCTTGATTTCGGATCTGGAGTCTGCAAAGTTGGTTTTGCTGGTAAATCGTTTCCTGACCATACTTACCAGAGCTGCGTTCAACAACAAGAAACTCTGGTATTATTTAAACTCCAACTTCACCTTGATTAGATTAAAAAAAATTGTATAATGCTCGTATACAGTATGTCAAGATGACATTCTTTGTAACTACAAGTACCTGTAGACCACATTTTTTAAAATGAACACATGTTAAAATTTTTTAAAATAAACACAAAAGTTTGCAAGTCTACAAGTACAGTATATCAACCGTCCATTATCTAATTAGTGACTGTGAAGAACGGCATAGACATAACAAATATTTTCAATAGAAATGCTTTTCTACAGTTTACGATAAATAAGAATGGTGACTTACACAATTTTAAATTTCCACTTTTTGAAATTCCACTGTTTTTATGATTAAAAAAAAGAATGCGTGGAAAATTAATGGATACAAAACTCGTACATTATTTCCCAAAGTTAAGGGTATAGACAGACCATTTTTATTAAACTATTTCACATTTTATTGCCTAAAACTAGCTTCGCTAAAGTTCCAATAGAGAATGTAGGTTATACAGCTGAAAAACCTCTTTATGTAAACAAATAAAAGTTAGTTTCAAAACGTCCTCATTGAAAGGACCCTTTAAAGATTTAACTGCCATTTTAAATTTAACAATTCATCTTCCTCCAGATTAACAAAGCTCGAGTAAAACAACTTCCCATCTACGTTGGCAATGAAGATTTCGAACACGGATACTTGAACTATCCGATTGAACATGGCATTGTGACCGACTGGGATAACGTGCAGAAGATTTGGTGGCACGGGTTCGATTTGCTGAAAGCAAAACCTGAAGACCACACCCTCTTGATCACCGAAGCCCCGTTAAATCCGAGGTCCAATCGCACAAAAATAGCCGAAATCATGTTCGAAGAGAATAACGTGCCTGCTCTGTATTTCGCCAACACTGCAAAAATGTGCGCCGAATCATTGGATCCGGAGAGTAAGTCGAAATACCTCATTTTGGAGTTGGGAGATGGCGTCACTTCTGCAGTTCCGGTTGTATACGGCTACCCCATAACTTCCTGCGCTCAACGCAATGATTTTGGCGGAAGAGAACTGTCCAAATACTTCAGGAAACTTCTAGATGACAACAAACTAAACGACTGGAAAGGATTCTCTTGCGAAGAACGCTTCAGTAAGAAAAGCGGTTTAAGGGACACCGCCAGGAGGGCTATGGAAAGCGAATGCTACGTAGCGATGGATTTAAAAAAAGAAATGGCTGAGAATATTCCTACGAAACCTTATGATGTTGAAGTGAGGAATTCCATTAATAGAATTATCAAACTCCAACTTGGACCGGAGAAATTCTATTGTCCAGAGGCCCTTTTTGATCCCACGAGACTAGGTAAGTAGCTTGTTGTGATTGAGTAGTTCAGAGGAGCCAATTTAATGTTTATTTATTTTATTTTTTTCCGATAAATTAAAAGCCTTTTCACTATGTAGAAATTCTACAAATAAGCATCGCGGATTAATCGGTTTAACTTAATTTTTCAAGAACCAAAAGATAAGATTAAGTAAAATTTCGCAACCTTGTGTTGAAACGTTGTCATAAACAAGCAATGGCAACGGAATTTGATAATTAAAGTTTCTTCCATCATGTAGTTGCCATGTCGATCATAAAACATATAGAGTCAACTTATCTTTCACTTGCAAATCTGTGGAAATCCATTCTTCTCGATGGTGAATGCGTAGTTATTTCTTGAAAACCTGCCATTCCGAACTGAGCAATACATGTCTCCTGAAAAATACGAGGAACGTACCGTTGCAATGGATTTCTGTATAATGACTTTGCAGTACATTACATGTAGGTCTACCTGAAAAGATGACACTTTCCAATGTTTTTTTTTCATTATAAAAGCACTCTCTGCCAAAGGAATCCACGATTTAACAGTAAACGCCATCAGCAAATGCGATCCCTGCCACCAGAACGAGCTGTACGACAGAATCGCTGTGTGTGGCGGCAATGCTCAATTCTCAAACCTCGGCAGAAGACTGGAGAAGGAAATCTCGAATTTGGTGAATCAAAAAGTGCACGTTTCTGCAACGGCCTACAAGCACTGCGCTTGGATAGGGGCAGCAAGATTCGCTTCTAGCAAAGTACATGAATTCGAGAAACTGTGCACCACCAAGCTGAATTACGAAGAAAATGGACCACAGCATCTTCATGACAGGGCTGAACAACAACCGCCACCCACCTTCAGGATGGCCAAGCATATACATGCATAACTAACAATTTGGTCGTCAATATGCAGAAGTAATGTTTAGAATTATTCTACCATACTTCGCATATACAATTGTACATGTATTCTGTTATTCAATGTTTTTGAATTTAGTGGTTGCTATTATATGTATGTTTTATTAACTTCTGATTAAACTAAGTTTTCACCTTTCACATTATGTTATTTAAATTAAGAATGAGAGGCAGTACTTGTTCACATCCAAAAGCAATACAGTACTTATTTTCAGCTCTTAGTTTCTGCCACTGAATGGCCTTCTTCAGGAGCTAGCCTACATATCATGAAAAGGTACATGATGAAACAAACAAAACCAATGATAAGTTTTGGAAACAAACAATTATTCTAAAGCCTTACTCTGAAGTTCTAACAGACAAAATTCAAAAGAACATACAACAATTACTGACCTAATTATTAAAACGTTTTACCAGGGAAGATAAATTAGTCTAAAAACTGAGTAACATTCTTTGTACTGTAGAAGGTTCTTAAAACACAGTAAGTGACACAATTGAACTAAATTTTCTGAACTTTTACATTACATAAAAATATAATGAATGTATTTCCTTTAGAAACGTATAAACCTATTCGCTAAATGAAATTTAACACTAAAACAAAAGGAGGGAAGTTGCCAGTTGTAAAATGAGAAGGATAATTTAAAATCAATATGGACGTAGTATCTTAACACAGTTTATCAATACGATCACCAAGAATAAATTTGCTATAGTGTTTCACTTTGTTTTTATTTTTGAAATAGGGAATGTAATAAAAAAAGATGTAAAACGCCTAGAACCAGCTCACAAGAAAATTGCTTATACTTGATCCTATTATACTAGGAAAATTTATGCTAGTTTCCTAATCATTTTGTGACGAGAAAGGCAACACATCCTATTGGCACATAATAAAGTTGTAAGGCATCGTAAAATTAGTTTTAATGGCTCCATTTGCAACATTTAATTATCTATCGTCCCAAAAAAAGATGACTTTTGGGCTTCTTGTATGTTTGCACCCATGCATAACACCTCCACATTACAGGAAAGCTCGTTTCCTATTACAAACTAGTTCTTAGAGCTTTCTTGCAATGTAGCGGTGCTATGCAAGGGTGCAAGCATAAAACAAGCCCATAAGTCATTTTTTGTGGCGATCCCTAATTAAATTTGGCAAATGGAGCCATTAAACTAACTTTATGACGCCTATCAACTTTCTAACTGACTACATGTATTTATTTATAGCTATCACCGTTTAAGAGGTACATGTAGGATCTTAAGGGACTTTATGTTTTGGGCACCATTGAATTCAGCACCCCATGGTTTCTATATGTCCTAATTTTCTGATTTTTCATTTTTGCACCCTTTCTCTAGATTTTGGCACTAGTCCATCCTTTCTGTACCACCCTGTATTTTACATGAAATACTTTATTTTATTTGCTTATTATTATTGTACGTTTCATTAACTTCTGATTAAACTTTTCACAACGTGTTATCAACTTCTTGAAGAGGATTTGGTCTAGCTACCATGTCTGAAATTATGAATTAGAGACTTGTTTAGATCCACAGCCAATATTAATTTTCAGCTCTACGTTTCGTCCACTGTATGACCTTCTTCAGGAATTGACAAGGTGACAAAACTAATAATTCCAAAGGTTAATTCTGGAAACTCACAATCCTAAAAAGCAAAATTTTAAGGAACATACACACAATACAGACGAAACAAGATGTGCCAACATGTTTTACTAGGAAAAATGTATTACTGTCTTAATACTTAGTAATTTTAACTCGAAAAACTTTGCAATGAGAACATTTTCAACTGCTCAAAACTTCTATGGAAGGTTCTTAAAACATAGTACTGTAGGTGCCAACATCTAACTTAATTGGACAACAGCAGGAACAATTCACAAATGAAAATTAACACTAACAGATGAGAAGCTAATTCAAAATATTTATACCAAAATAATTGTTATTCATCATTATCGAGTGTAATCTCATTTACAAATATCATTTTCTACATGGCATCGAAAGCTAGGAAACCCTGACAAACAATATGATTGTAAAGAAAGCGAAAATAAACGCGGTAAATAGTCAGGATAGTCTTTGTTTTGGCTCAAACTACTTGAAACTGTATTTATCTTGAATTTATAGAATTTACGCAAAATAAGTCAAAAATGACGAAGAGAATTTTACGTCCCTCAAAATAAAGTAAAAATAGAAGTGTATAAAAATAAATAAAATAAGTAAAATGGAAATAGCATAAAAAGAGTGATACTTACATTACATGCAGTGCAACTTTAAAAGGCTGCGTCTATAATAGCAGAATTATGTGGTTTTTTTATCATAATGATTCTTCGAATTTCTTGAGTCGGAATTGGTTAAAGAACAATTCTGAAGGATGATTATTTCCATTTTTCGATATAATTAATTGTGATGTTTGTTTAGACGCACTTGCGTTGTACAATGGTTGGTCCACATTCGTCGTATTCCTGCTTGCTGATGCACTTCTGTTGGAAGGACGAGGCCGACGCAAAGATGGATCCTCCAATCCATACAGAGTGATTCCTGTCTGGACGAGCGATGACTTTCACTTGCATCGTTGGGGGCGCTAATTGGGAAATCTCCTTGAACATCCGGTCAGCAAACCCAGGATGCAGGCTGGTGCCTCCGGATAGAACTATGTTAGCGTAGAGATCTTTACGTGTATCGACGTCACATTTCATGATGGAGTTGTAAGTCATTTCGTGGACGCCACAAGCGTTCATTCCTGTTGGATAATGAAGTTAATTTACTTCGAAATTAGAAATTGTACGAAGTTGTTTTTTTCTCAAAGAAAAAAAACCTCATTTTTCAATTCCAACCACTTGATGAAAGAAGAGGAAAATGTCCGCGTACTTGCATGTACGTGTACCGTATATAGATGAAAACATTTAGAAAATCAAATCCACTTAGCGGTTAATATTTTATGTAGATCCAAAACATATGGCAAGAACTCAAATTAAAAAGATCGAATGGACAAACATTTGCTGAACAAACCTGGCTGGAAATTAACAGTTTATGCAGATTTTTAACAGAAACCACTACCAAAAAAAACTTATTGAAGTAAGATAGCTTACCCAACAAATCTGGCTGGAAAATGCCTTCCAGACATCGGATCCTTTCATTACCTAGGGTGATGATTTCACCATCAGGCATCACGTAAGCGTTTTCATTGGACCTGGAAACAGCTCTCCCGGCCATTTCTTGTTCGAAGTCCAAAGCCACAAAGCACAATTTTTCCTTCATGTCCCTGACAATATCTCGCTGGGCCGTGGAGGTGAAAATGTACCCAATTTCGAACAAAATTTTCATAAGGTAATCGGTCAGGTCTCGTCCACCCAAATTGATACCTGACATAGCGTGAGGCAGGGCGTAACCCTCATAGATGGGCACAGTTTGAGACACGCCAGCACCACTGTCCAAAACAATGCCAGTTGTTTTACCGGAAGCATATAACGGGAGAACCGCTTGAATGACAACATACATGGCGGGGATGTTGAACGTTTCAAACATGATCTAAAATGTTATTATGTATATATATTATTGTGTTCAACAATGTTTACTGCTTTTTTATTGAGAATATTAAAATTATCTAAAACTAAATGAAGTTTTACCTGCGTCATTTTTTCTCTGTTGGCTTTAGGATTGAATGAAGTTTCCGTTAGTAAAACAGAATGTTCCTCGGGTAACACCCTCAGTTCATCATAAAAGATATGGTCCCAAATTTTCTGCATGTCGTCCCAATTGGTCACAATTCCGTGTTCGATTGGATATTTCAAAGTGAGCATACCTCTCTTGCGTTGAGCTTCAGATCCAACATAAAATTGTGTTTGATCCATTCCAAGCATCGCGCCCTAGGACAGAAGAATGATCAGCTAACGATTCAAAAACATCTTATGCAAATGGGTAAGTCTAATTACCTTATGTCTGGGCCTGCCTAAGATACTGGGAAACACCGCCTTGGGCCACTCCTCCCCAGCAAATCCAGCCTTACACATTCCGGATCCATTGTCAATAACTACAGACACCAGCTCGTCGCAGCTCATCTTGATATACTGTTGGCCTACTGTAGAAAAAACTTTGGTCTAAAATCGTTTGAAAAATTTAATATTTCATTTGAAAACCATTAGAAAAGAAATGTAAACTCAAAATTGGAAAAACTCCACATGTACATGCAATACTAAGATGTGGAAAAATAACTCCAATCACAAACGGTCAAAGTGGCGTAATGTTTAACCTGACAAACAGCATTTTTACTGTAGTTCTTTTTCGGTTGAAAACCATGCTATAGCCTTGTTAAAAAATATTGAGGGCAACTTAAAAGAATTTGTCAAGAAATAAGAAACTTACGTATACTGTGTAAGAAAGCTAAACATGATTTCGTCAAGTTCAATCGTTTTTTTTCTAAAATTGATTACATGAGAACAATTGTTTATGCTCGATCAGTATTATTTTGTGGTTGTAGGTTGTTTAATTGTTTGCAGAAATTTAAAAAACAAAGCCTAAACAAAGATAACAAAGATGCCAACCCACACAAAACATGTACCAGTGTTGCATTTAAAATTAAAAAGACACTATACCTGTATATTAATTTCATAAAACCGAAGCTATGGGCAGCCACTATGAACTTTAAGATGCCTATGCAAGAATTCGGAGAGGTATAAATTGACAGAGCATTACGGATTTGTAATGGAATGACAAATATTTAGGAGGATGAATGACGTTTGCATACGAAAACCTTGTAGGGATAAAGTTTCAAAGTTAATTTCAGCACAGTAATTTCAGTCACAGTGTTTCAGTGCATGCTCTTTGAAGAGATTACGCAACATGCTAAGGTACATGTACTGTATATAACATGCAAAGTTAATGCCAAAAATCTAAAAACGGAATTTTGGAGACCTCATAGCATGCCGTTGCATTCCATTGTAATTTTTAAATACAATTGATCGTGTAGGGTGGAAAAATCTGGAATGATGGCTAGTCATGATAATATTTCTATTAGTATACAAGTATAATATAAATTTATAATGTTACCATTTCTTGAAACACGATGTTAACACAATGCTGGTGACTACATTGAAGGACAGTAACATTAAACTTTGAAACATGTTCGTGTTGCCACTCGACTACAATACATGAATACTGTATTGTTACAATCATACATGTACACTATGTCAACAAATAAAAAAAATTGAAATTTTTAAAAACTCACGATAAAGAAATTTAACAGATGTTTTTTTTTACAGGAATGATATAATTGAGGGTTTCTCTCACTATTTGTGTTTATTTCTAAATAATAACGTGGTCATTTATCAAACCACGGTCATTTTATGGCTTATCCTTGAAATCTTAATAATTGAATTACTGTACAAATTAAAAACAAATTAATGAGCCTACAGTTTTTATTCTGCGTAAGTTAGAATGATGCTCCTAATTAGCGCCACAAGTTACATGTATTTTTATGATGAAGAATAAAATTGGTACTCCTGTAATTCATAAGTCATAATAACAGTTTAAAATACAGTGCCTGCAAAACAGAAAATGTAATAACTTCAGTACTTTTGCTGGATATGGCAGATACAAAACCCAATAGGTGCATGTATCGTCGAAATAGATAATCAGGCTATTCCTATGAAGTCTTCGTGCAATGAATTATTAAAATTGAAGAATATTGCCTGCAAATGCCCCCAAGCTCAACAAATTCAATTTTTCCCAAGACTCATCAGTGTATATACAGTATATATGCGCACAGATAAAAATCCAGCCATAATTTGTTTCATTTCACTAGATAAAAACTAAGTTTATTTTAATTCCGGTCGGTAAATTAAAAAGCAGATATTACTATACAATTGTAGTTCTCCGTATTAACAGAATGAACCCCTATCACCAAGCAAAATTTGTAAACAAAAAATAACTTTTGCTTGTTTTCAATTTAATGTCATACATCCCAAATTGCAATTGTTGCAAAATTAAAAATAGGAAAATGAATTAAGTTACACAAGGAATAAATACTTTTTATTGCTTCTATTCTCAGTGTTTGACTCCGTTGTTTAGATCAGATAAACGAGAAAAAACGCTTCAAATCAAATAATTATTGGTTAATTGTGAACTTTATTTATTTACCTTTAAATAAATGCTTATAATACACTGTAGGTTAAAAAAATTTACAGTAATAACTGTTCCCTTGGAAGGACTCGTCAGATGAATTATGGATTATTGGCTATCTGCATGAGGGGTGAAGGTGAACGAGCTAGATGTTCTTGCACTGGAGAATCTCAAAAAGCCTCACATTTTGAATCTCCCTTATGAGTCTATCGTCAGGTAAATGTTTTCTACACATTAGAAACATTTGCGATGAACAATGCTTGGTCCAGATTCGTCGTATTCCTGCTTGCTGATCCACATCTGTTGGAAGGTGGAGAGGGAAGCCAAGATGGATCCTCCGATCCAGACGGAGTACTTCCTCTCTGGAGGAGCGATGATCTTCACCTTCATCGTAGGTGGCGCTAACTGGGTGATTTCCTTTTGCATGCGGTCAGCAATACCAGGAAACATGCTGGTGCCTCCGGATAATACAATGTTAGCGTACAGATCTTTACGTATGTCAACGTCACATTTCATGATAGAATTGTATGTTGTTTCATGAAGACCAGCAGCTTCCATTCCTGTTTGAAAACAATATTTTCCCTTCTATTAAAATGTCTTCTTTGACATTATCAATGCACCAGTGACGCGAATGCGCGCATTAATTCTGACGAATTTGGAAATTTTTCACTTTTGATTCTTTGAATGCAGGTGTAATTTATTAACACGCTGTAAATTTGTGTTTTAAACTCCTGAATTAGTTGTCTCAAAACATTTTCTAAATTGTTACTGAAAATGGCGCCCAATATCAAAACTATTACATGTGTTCTACCAATTCCAATGAAGGACTGCTTACCCAAAAAGGCAGGCTGGAACATGGCTTCCGGATTGCGGAACCTTTCATTACCAATGGTGATAACTTGACCATCGGGCAATTCGTAAGATTTTTCAATGGAACTAGAAGCGGCTGCCGTTGCCATTTCCTGTTCGAAGTCCAAAGCCACGAAACACAATTTCTCTTTGATGTCCCTGACAATTTCTCGTTCGGCCGTGGTGGTGAACGTGTACCCTCTTTCTAGGAGGATTTTCATGAGATACTCGGTAAGGTCTCGTCCGGCCAAATCGATACGCAAAATGGCGTGAGGCAAGGCGTAACCCTCATAGATGGGCACAGTGTGAGACACACCATCACCACTGTCCAAAACGATGCCTGTTGTGCGACCAGAAGCGTACAGAGAGAGGACGGCTTGGATACCAACGTACATTGCGGGGGTGTTGAAAGTTTCAAACATGATCTAAAATGTCAAATCGTCCAAGATATACGGTATGCACGAATATAATCACCAATAACTATCAGGATACCCGTGGACATCTGCATTATGCTCAGATATCTGCATTACCTGTGTCATTTTTTCCCTGTTGGCTTTAGGATTTAATGGAGCTTCCGTTAGTAAGACAGGGTGTTCCTCCGGAGCTACTCTCAATTCGTTGTAGAAAGTATGATGCCAGATTTTCTCCATATCATCCCAGTTGGTGACAATTCCATGTTCGATTGGATACTTCAGAGTTAGGATACCTCTTTTGCTCTGGGCTTCATCTCCTACGTAGCTATCTTTCTGACCCATGCCCACCATCACACCCTAAACAATAAGATTGCCATTGAATCACTGACGTTTCGAGTAAAAATCGATCATTCCACTTTCCAATTCAGGATTACGATATTCAAATGACCCAAAAATGTCTTAAACATGAGCATTAATGAGAAAACAATGTAATGATAGAATTTCACTTTGGTAAAAAAAATCTATCATGAAGCTATGTCCACATTGGAGGAATCATTGAAGAACTACTTGTTACAACTTGTTTCTGAAAACAAACTTATGTAAACCATACATAAATTTAGGGTTCTGGAGCCATAAATGCATGTAATTCTGGAAACAAACTTATGTAAGAACATATTTTCATGTTTGCAGAAACAAGTGACAACGATTAGAAACAAGAAATTCCACTGTTTCCTCCAGTGTGGACGTAGCTCTATGCTTTGATTCAATGTGAAACCTTTTGCTTTGACTCATTTAATTTATCATGAAATGTTGCTGATAAACCCAACAGATAAGGGTTTAATAGAGGTGCGGAAACGCGAAATAAAAATAAATGTTAACATTATTTACTTCATGTCTTGGCCTTCCAACGATGCTTGGGAACACAGCCCTGGGTGCGTCATCCCCAGCAAAGCCAGCTTTGCACATTCCGGATCCATTGTCTACCACCAAAGCAGCAACTTCGTCGTCACACATTTTCTTAGGTACTAATTTGAAGAATGAAAATCAAAAAAAGGTGGAAATTTTAACTTATTTCAACAGGTACATCTAAATTTCATCAAGCAAATCTATCCTGCATATTGTATTTAGAAGTAAAAATGATGAACTGTATTTTGTCTGACCATAATAGCTGTGAATATGGAACATCAAGAACAAAATTCTTCAAGTACATTATGGCAGAAGCAGCACATACATGTATGCATGTTGTTTCTACAAAATTTATGTTTAACCAAATCTCTTATTTTAGTATAACAATATGTATGATTAGTAAGTAACAGGAAAACTGCATGGGTCCATTAGCCATTCCAGTCATGACAGTCCTGATTTCTTCAATAAGACTGCTTGATCAAATTAAGACTTCATATTTTAGCTTAGCGATATTGCACATACCTCTTGTTTGTTTAGGGAGATGTCAAGAAGACGAAGTATAAAGTGAACAGTGAAACAATTGGCGATTTTCAGCAAGATTTATATTGAACCAAATAATGTTATCTAAGTACTGTTATCTAGAGAATTGCTAGCGCATAGTTTTGATAAATGTGTTGTAATCAATTGGGTAAGCGCATGGGCCTCCAATGAACAATTCCATATATGGGCAAAAGTAGACTTAAAGAGCATTCATTCGATCGTCATAATCTGTGTAAAGCCATACATGACCATTTATGGGTATACAGAATTAATGACGAGGCCATTAATTCTAAACTCACCCAAACACTTGAGGAATGGAACCATTTATTGGAATTGTTAGAAAATTTAAGCCAATAAGTCTATCTTATTCACATGGAATGATTAATGTCCAACATGACTTTATCAAAACTTCACAAAATCCACAAGAAGAGCAAACATAATTATTCACTAAGGTACAGTGTACTGTAGTTAGTATTGATTATTTTATAAACTTTATACCTCTAAATTATATACCAACAATACGTTTAGTAGTTATATACATTACGTGCACATGTATCAAATCCAAATGCAATAAAACGCTCAATTCACGATTAATGCAATTTATTTCAATCATACATGTTAGAAAACCAAAATAATCTAGAAATGCTTTAACGATTTATACATTATTTACAAAAGATCAACAATTCAATCCTCACGATTTCTGAAATAGTCGTGTACATCTTGGCAGTGTATTAACCCTACAACACTCAAGATATTTTTTTAAACGTTGATAAACAACAGCTTGAAAACAGCACAGACCTGATTTTGTAAAATATGATAAAATTAGGAAAAAAAATGCTTAAACATGAACAATTATTTATTTGCACACTTTGAATATAATCATATACAAGTAAAAATAATTATATTATATTTGAAACATTTTATTTTATGTTGTTAGTTCCAAATTTTTTGTGTTTCTGACAAATAATTTTAATTTTATTTTGGAATGGTCATTGCAAGTATTTTTGATGCATATTTTGCTTATCTAATTGCGTTTTTCTATCCGTTGCTTCCTTGCAATTTTATGTTTCAAAAAAGTTTTAAAAAAACCCTGAAGAGCCTAAATGTAATAAAAATTATTACTAACTGTATTTATTATATTTAACAATGTTTTCCATTGTTTAAATATGACATCGGTCAATGACATCGTCAATTTTTTTTAAAGAAACAAACAAAAGAGTCTCTCCAGACTTATGTTGGGTGTTCTAGGGTTAAGATATGCCTAGCTACAGTATGCTAAACCTTGGAGTTGGCAATTTTTCCTGATGCATTGATGCTTTGTCATCCGACCTGTAGCACTTGAAACTATTTTGAGATTACTATCTCGAAATTCAACAAAATTCGAGAGCAATCGGTCAGGAATTTATTTTTACACAATACACTTTAGGGTGTTCATAAAACTAAACCAGACATTATCTTATTATAGGCGACAACATTTTCAGAGAATACCTATCAAGGCAAATAGATTTTCCTACAATATTAGGCGCTTATCTAAACTATTGATTTCCAGGATTCTAGGTCAATTGTGAGTTGAACTTAGCATCATACGCTCGTTTTTAAATCTACAGTGTATGCTTATCTTTTTATCATTTTTGCATTAAATCTTGTAAACTATGCCAGCATGTTATATTTTGATAAGCAGCGCTTTGTTACAAGTGCACGCGCTAAGATGAAATTTATACAATACCACAATTTAAAAGCCATTTCCAACATTACATTAAGTGTACTCAGGCAGAGGCTTTGCAGAGTCACATGTGCAAAATGGTTTGCAAACAGCGATAACTAAGATGCGGAAATTCGAAATCACAAAACAAATGTTTCAATTATTTACTTCATGACTTGGTCTGCCAGCGATGCTTGAGAACACGGCCCTGGGCACATCATCTCTGCATTGCTTAAATTGCTTAAATCTTTTGGTAAATGTTTGATATGACGGATATCCAATGCACCTTGCATAGAAGGAAAAATTGCCACTCAACGTAATCAGTTTTTTGAGCATATCAGTATTTATTTGCAACAAAAAAAATGTGGGAAATTTTTTACCAATAGACCGTTGATTGAATGGTTTTCGTCATTTCACGGAATGTACAAATGTTGAAATGTAACTTTCATTTTGTTTGCAATAAAACTGTTTTTTTTTTTTTCAAAAAAAAAGTTTTAAATAGGAATAGCCTATGCTGTATACATGTATAATGTACCTTTTCGTTGAAAAATATTGAGAAAGATCGACATATCACATATGCAAATAAACGAATGTACATGTAGATAGTGCTCACCATCCTTGATTATGGCCACCCATTTCTGGATTTGCAGCTAATGATGACGGGTAACTAAATTAATTAGCGTGTTTAGACAGCTTTTGTTACTACTCTAGATAGACGTTTATTTATGGCGGATTCGACTGGGAACACCGGTGTACACCGGGTGTAGGCTACAAAGTGAGGCATAAGTTTAAATCGGCACTATTGCAGGCAGCAGGCGCAATACGACTTTACAGACTTAGGGTACCTTCACAACGAGCTTTAAAGCCAATGATTTATGGCTTTTTTTTCGAAGTGTCGCTTAGTGGTAAGCGTCTGCAATACTACTAAGCGACACTCTTTTAAAGCCACCTTAAAAAGCTGGCTTTAAAGCTCGTTGTGAAGGTACCCTTAGGCTGCACTGCATGACACCAAAGCTTTGTGGGTTGCATAAAATGCGACCTCAAACCTGCTTAATTGTTGATCATAACTGTGTGCTAAGTTTAATACTGTATAA
Organism: Megaphyllum sjaelandicum; assembly: GCA_034698745.1. Classification (NCBI taxonomy): domain Eukaryota; kingdom Metazoa; phylum Arthropoda; class Diplopoda; order Julida; family Julidae; genus Megaphyllum; species Megaphyllum sjaelandicum. The sequence continues at coordinate 15,089 of JAQGBX010000961.1, forward strand.
GGTGTGGGGATAACAAATTATCCATTGCTTATGAACAATGCATAATCTCAAATGCAACATTTTAGAAAACGTTTAGCAAAAAAATGAATTACAGTAATCTTATGTGTTCAAGCACCTACTCAAAATGATTAAAAAAGTCCATTTTTATGCCAAAAATGAATCACTTAAACACACATTAAAAATGATCACCACCTGCGACGATAGTCTTGAAATCGTCTAACATATGGTTTTCCCATGTTTGAGGACGCATTTTTTGCAGCCCACAAAGCTTTGGTGTCCTGCAGTGCAGCCTAAGTGTGAATGAAGTAACTCGTGGAGAAGAAAGATTCTGGATTGCTGAGCTATTTTCAAAACAATTTGAAATCAACTTTATTATACTAATTAGGCATCGCCCTACAACGTTCTAATTCACACTTTTAAAGTATCTGCAGCGGTTTATGAGATATCTGCAAAATCCCCAGACCTACCTAGCACATGGATGAGCTTGAACGTGACATTCAAGGTCGTAGAGAATATGGTTTCCCGATAGCTCATGGTCGACTCTAAAAGTTACTTAAAGGAATTATCTTTGTAGCTGTTACCATTTTAAAGATAGTTTTTTTTGTTGGGCAGTGACTTTAGTAATTAATCATCCTGCATACTAGTACGTATTAACAAATAGGGGTGCCAATGAAGAAAATGATTTTGATCTTAACTTTACCTCAGATAGTGATTCCTTTGAACCCATTCAAAACAAATTAATACAAAAATAATCTGAAGTACGTGCAGGGCAAAACGAATTAAAACCGAATACCCAGGTATGTATAATGTTTCAACAATGTTTTTGCTTTCATTTGCTTCTTCAATCGAAGAAATTCGCAAAATAAAATCCAAACATTTTCACTCAACATCTGCAGAACTACGTTTTCGTTAAACTTCATTTGCATGCATGCAACGCGTGCAGAAACTGACTTACGCCTCGCCCTGCATATTTCGTTCGTTTTATTTATTTTTTTTTTTTTTTGGTGAAAAATCTAAACAAAGAAACATTTCCAAGGGTTGGGCACGCATTTTGCCGTTTTTGCGAAATTTTCTAGGAGTGGGCGCTGGCACGTAAATATATGATAACCAAAGAATGTCTATTATTGGACGTATTTGTCCCGTCGGCTGCAATCTGTTCGATTTAACCCCCCTCCGATCACTTTACCCCCTCAGATGTCACTACCCACGTAACTTCAAAACAACCTCCTACCTCCCCACCCGAAAAGCTTTTTTTTTGCGTCGATTTGAGAGAAAAAATATGAAAAAGTAACCCGGCCGCTTTTTTTTATTCCGAGTGAAATCTGTGAGTCGAAAAAATTCAAGACAGTTAGACGTGCACGAGTTCGAGGGCTGTTGTTTGCTAGAAGTGGATCCGTTTCTTTTCGCAAAAAACCCAAAAAAGACAACCTGTCACCCCTTTCATTCACGCAGCGTGATAACAATCAACCATCTGATCAGACATTAAACCACGGTTATATAGGCGCACCATACATTTACTAAGGTTTGGACTGAAAAAAAAAACATGCAGGGTTGGTCCTCATCGTCAGATTCATAGTAGGCTAATCGAAGCAATAATGTATACACAAATGAAAACACGAATTATTTCATATAAAATCTGTACTAAATTCACTATACGTGCACATTGGCATTATACTACAGGTTACCCCATTGAGTCATCGATTTTCAGAATAGATGCGAGCAAATTAAAGGAAAAATAATTAGCAGCCTTCTTTCATCTAAAACCTTTAGGAGATCATAGCAATTAAATGTTTTCCAAAGGTTATTAAATAAGAAAATGTAAGGTCCACGAGCAAGGTTAATTCTATATAGTTAATTCTATAAACGAATCTAATGAACGTCAAAATTTTAATAAGAACTAAAGTTTCGTTGACAATTTTAGCGAGGAATTCCCCATTAGAACGTACATGTTTTCATACTGTTGAAAGTTCGTTTTTACGTAACACCGAGCTACTGTTTGGAAACTCGAAAATTCATTCGTTTAGCCGAAAATTTGCGAAATCGGAATTCGTAGTTCGTCTTAAACGAAGAAAGTAACATTATTCGGTCATCATGCACTCTAGGACGGAGACTGGAAATGAGTTGGTACTATCAGATATTATAGTATAAAGCTAGTTTTTCTTGAGGTTCCATCCACGTTTCGACCCTGCACAGACCATCTTGGACCATCTTGCTTGCATCTTATTTCAAATTCAAGTTCTAATTTATTTGTTTGGAATATTTTTTTAAAATTTATTTTGCTAGAAAAATGGTTAATTATGATAGTTTTGAATCGTGACATGAAGTACATAAGATTTTGTTTGTAAATATTTTTATTGAGAAATTTTCTTATTCGGGGGTGGGAAAATGTGCCATATTACTTGTGCCTTATGGCTACATGAAAAGGGGCCGCTTAATCGACGTCTACGAAGAACCTGTTTGGCAATTTCTACTTAATTAGACCGGCTACCTTATACATTATTCAATCTTTTGAAAAAGTGCGAGTCGCTGAGTCTATAAGTTGAAAATTATAACATGCGTCGCAATAAACAAGGAGAAAAAAAAAGAACAACTTTCATATTGATAATGACCTCCTAAAAGACAAGACGTGACATAAGTTCTTTTTTGTTTTCATTTCTTGCATATTGCTGCAAGCGCCGAAGCTGCCTTATATCACATCGTCGGTGTGCATAAAAGCAAGCTTGCTTCGGGAGTTGCGTTTTTTGCGCGTCGCACGCACGCAGAACGCAACGCACGCACGCGATGCATTAAGGGGATGTAGACCCTTGCGTATACGAAGAAAGGTTATTAATTCATTAGAGTGGGCGGAGTCATTCCCCGCGACGCTAATATATGTGCGTGAACCGTAAAGAATGCGAGTGATTAGTCAAAAGCAGTGTTACCAGGTACAAATGGAACAAAGGATAATGCAGTGGGACCAGTCCGAGGTAAACATTATTGGTCGGACGCGAACCGAGGGGTTTTCGTGGGAAGGTGCACACCACAATGGATGACAAAACAACAGCAAAAACAACGAAACAACAAAAGCCATCGTCTGAAAAGGCGAACGATTCTTTTGTACGTCACGTGACAAATGGCGGGCAGGCAAAAAAACAGCACCATAATGACTTCCAAAAAAGCAAGAACAATATAGCGCAACGCCACCTAGGTAGTTGGCGAGGGAATTAGAGCACGAATGACCTTTGACCCCGCGGAGTTACGTATTGGAAATTCGCAGCGGGACGTCGCTCAGGTATACCAATTTTCTCTCTCGGTTCTTCCACCCACCTGCACAACCTTCCAAGACATTAGCCTACCTAATAAGAAACGGTACGTACTGGATACAGTGTAATAAACAACTTCCAGACTGCAGCTCATCTTCATATACAAGGGTACGCAAAAACAGTTCAAGAACGACGGACGAATTGGCTTATAACCGGTTATGATGCATCCACAAACGATACAAATCTGATTGTTCACATCTCGTTCGCTCATTTTTTAGATACTTCGACCTGTGCAAAACTATATACAAAAAATGGCACCCGTGTTTGGCTGCGTTCACGTTGAGCTTGTTACCAGTCGCTTGTAAACCAGTGTCGCTTAGTGGTATTGCAGACGCTTACCACTAAGCGACACTGAAAAAACTTGAAAACCAGTGTCGTTTAATGGTAAGCGTCTGCAATACCATTATGCGACACTGGTTTTCAAGCGACTTGTAACAAGCTCAACGTGAACGCAGCCTTTGAACCAAGTTTCTGAAACATGCAATCGTGCGCATGTTCCAGCTATAGTTTTTTCTATCAAAATAGCGTGGAAGGAGAAATCGCATCCCCATGCACTTCAGCAGTAAAACAACTCAAAAATCTTCAATTTATGATTTGCGACTGTGTTAATTAATCCTCAAGAAAAATCACCTGTATACTATTGAGTAAAAACGACATCATCTTAGCTGCATTTATAGTTTCGGCTAACTGGCAGTATAGTTTCACTATATTTTACCATGCACGCGTTACCATACAGTGCATTAAAACTTGTTTTGTCTTAAAATGGAAAATAAAAATACTGAGTTGTGTCATTTTTGAAGCGGGGGTGCGAAATCATGATAAACACGGATTCCAAATTGCATTTTACAAATACACAAGATTTCATCATTCGAGACGTCATCTTGTCAGAGATGCTCATGCCATCCATGCAAAGGACAATAACAGCACGAACCATCGTATTTGTGTGTCACTGCCTGCAGGTGACGCTGCGAGTGGTTGTACATATTAAGCACATCATGGCATGTGCATCCTTGGAAGCGCATGTTAGTTGGCTCCCTGTAAATACTCCAAGAACACATTCAGGTTGTTAAGCGTTGTCAAAATTGCATACTCCGTTGATTTTTTTGGATAAGATTAGTCCTTGGACCATCAACGAGTAAACAAAGTGCAACATCAGCTAAACGAATGCGTCACCGGTTATAACCTCTCAATGTAAGGCTGTTAGATCAGTCATTCTATATCAATGTATACTAAATGCATTGACACGGTTGTCTTATGACTGGAGCAGGCCAAGGTATATTGCAACCACGTTCATTGCATATACCGGGTGTCCCGTTTATCATGATTTGTCCAACATCATTTAAAATAAATAGTAAACCGTAAAAACTATCAGAATAAAAGATTAATAATATCAACTTGCCTTTTAAATTATGCAAAAATGTAATTTTAAATGGGAAGCTCAATTTTCTGCATATATATGAATCTGCACTTAAATGACAATACCGGTACGTTTTGTCTAAAATATTTTTTTGGCATCTTAGATGTTGCTGTAATCGATGTCCGAAATCGTGTATACCCCATTCCCTTTTTTCAACAGGAAATCACGAAGGGACCCGCAAGATCCTCCATAGGGGGACCCCTTCATTCTTGCATACATAATTTAAAAGGCAAGTTGTTATTATTTTTGTATTTTGATAACTTCGACACATTCCATCGATTAACCGGTTAAGCGAACGTTAAGTCCTCCTCATCAATTAATACGAGAATTATATACATTGTGTATACGTCATTTCTTTTGAGGCATCCCTCAGTCTGACGAGCCCCGTTTGACTCGTTTAACAGCGCAATGTTAAGAGCTGACCCAACTATAGAGCAGAGTATGTATAGAGTTTCAAACCATGCAGAGTAGTCATTCCAAAATTGCATCAGGACATGAATATGCGGGGACAGTTCCTCTAAAAATCGGCCATGCACGCTCTTACGCATCCCCATCACTTAGTTACACTTCTATATTCCTCAATAAAAAAAACCTCATATTTTGAGTTGTTTTTGCCACTCCATGTGCATACCGTATAGATGCACCACATGTATGTCACGACACAACCTGCATCTGACATCTCAACCATCTCCGACACCATACGTCCAACGCAAATCTGCATGAACTTAGCCACGTGGAATTTTAACAACATATGGCAACAAATGCCCACGCATCCATTGCGCAATACCTAATTGCGTGGCGTAGCGCGAGTCCTCTGCACATTTCGAGGATTGCAGACAATATCATTGGCCATGGTTTCCAGTTTCGGATTCCAGCCGATTAAAAAGGCGTGCGAAGTGACCGACGCGTCGCCAACTGGACGCCCCACGGTTCTTCCGTCCGCATGCCCATGCATGCGTGGCATCTCGACTGCGGTTAGGGAAGCTGCTCCAGTCGGCGGGATGCATGGGGCTCCTGGTCGGTACGGTTTGAATTCCGGGCCGCAGCTGAGCACTTTATTCAGATTTCAGCCTCCTACCGAGTAGTGCCGCAGCGCCGTTAATCCTTCGGTTCCAGGAGCGTTTCTATTAAGAGGTCGAGGTTACGGAAGTCGAGCCAAACAACGCCAGGCGACGCGCATGCATGCATCGTCCTAAATAGGACGCACTAACCCACGCGCGCTGTCCAAATATACGGTCTGACCGTGAACCGACGCCATATATCCAAGATGGCGGGGGGTGGGAGTACACATTTAGGCAGAAAATAGATGAAAAAACATATGCCAACCATTGACCACATCCCCGCCTCGCTACACACTCTTAATATTAAAAAAAAATACCATAAAGGCAAATTCGCACGCTACATCGAAAGCATATATAACCGAGGCAGGTGTCCCATTTGATTTTTCGCAGAATGCCCCCTTCACGCTGGGCACAATGTAGGGGGTCGTTTGTCTGCTTTTGCCCATTTTTTTTCTTTTTTTTTTATTATTACTGTATTCTCTGCCATCTCCAGCCTTTCGCAGCGCGCGTGCAGAGCGTCGTCTCCGCGGATTTTTCACCACTGCGTTTAGACGTGCATGCAGCGTTTATTGCGTTTTCATGGCGCGTGCATGGTGCGTCTTTGGATGTGATCCCCATGCATGCGGCGCTGCTCACTTCGCCCCCAAAAGTCATCAGTCCGAGAGCGTTTCCTCTCAACTCTTGGTCCAGGCCTACGCGCATCCAATATGGCGCCCGCGTCTTCCTTCGATGGCGTCGCTGATGAATGACTCACTGCTGGTGTTGCGTCGACGGATCGAGGACGACGCTAGAGCTGCAGACGCGGAGGACGCGCTGCGAACGCGGGTTCGATTTGCACCGGTCGACGATGACCCTTCTCTTTTTCGGACCCTATACCCCTCGGGCTGAATTATTCGCACAATTCGCACACGCCTATAGGACCGCATGCACCTTTACCTGCGCCAAGATGGGGCGGCGATGACGTCACGCGGGCCTTCCGATGCATGGCGCTGCTGCTTGACCCTTGACCCGGACGCTGGAAAATGACGTCTCGAGTTGCGTCCGAACTATATAGCTTCATCGGCTTTCACGATAGGTAAGAAAGTGAATCATTTATAACACAGCACATGCCGAACATCTTTGGAGCTAGTATATCTCACTGGTCAATGCATACTGTCCGTTCATCACAAAGCTTACAAATTACGACCGTGTAAGACTAGCGTGAAATTGTGTAGATAAATGATGGATTCGTACGTAACACGCGTAAATATAGTTATAGGTTTATCGAATAAATGAAATTCGATGGCTTTCTCGCACGATATAATTCGATGAATCATATCGCCATTTTTTTGGACTCTTATAATAGTCAAAATAATTTAAGCATTTATAGCCTAACATTTTAAATAACAGCGTCACAACTCGATCGGCATGGAATCATCCTGCAAAATTTGCTAAATTGTTGTAAATTTTTGTGTATATATAGAGTAAACCTGAGCGGTTTTCATCATTAAAACTGATTCAACGGAGGATATAGTTTCACATCTCGCATTTTAGAACGGCTGTATATACTATAGTTTCGTTTTAAATTCACCTCATAAACAGATATCGAATATGATGAAATATCGGGGACGATCTATGCGCATGTAATTATTACTAAAAAAAATTGGCTAAATTAATGATTTTTCGTCATCAAAATGAATGACAGGTGATACATGACAAGCACATTTTTAGAACAAGCGGCCATTGTTGGCAATGCAAAATTTTCAAATTTGACTATAGGAATAGACTGTCTTCAAGTATAATTGAGATCTTTTCTTAAGAATCTGAAAAATTAACATTGAAGTTTACATTTATATATACCCCAAAAAAGGAATTTTCGTGCATGCCATATTGCAAAAATGGAGGATGATTAGAAGAGGTTGGCTTTGGACACTGCATCCCCTTATGCATGCATGGCGGGTGAGGTAGAATTAGGCGAGCGAAGGTTGTTGGCCTAATAAATTGCTGATGTCATCGAATCAATTAATAGATTTACGAGTAATTAAGTTAACCGTTTAACCCGATGCTCATTCATTTTCGATCAATCAACGTCGGGTCCCAAATGCATGCAAACTGCAAATGCAATTTCAATTTTGGCCCAATGAACGTATAAATAAGAAATAAAACGGATTCCTGTGCCAAGCACAGAGTGTTTATTATACTAATAAATATCATAGCGTTTTAATTAATTACAGGGCACGCAAACTTATTTGATGACCCACCCTGATAATTACATATTAACGAGCAAGCTGCTACTGAATCGACCTCTTAAGACGGGGGATCCACCCTCATCACTGAAAGGTGCCGTTTCACCCAGTTTCGTAAGTAACCCTTTTTCGTTTAATTGTGGCCGTTAGGGATAGGGAAATTGACAGGTCGGATTGAGATGAACTCACACCTAATTGGCAAATAGAAAACTTTAGAAAATTAGGCAGTTTGCATGCATCAAATGCATGTATATACTGTATGATGAAAACGGATTTTATTGAGCAAAAACTATAAATGAATGGCATGGACCGTTGAAAACCCCGTTTTTAATCGAGATGTAGGCCTAATGTTATGTGCCCTGGGTTCACAAGATGAAATCTTAGTCTTTCTTAGTATCACTAGTTGAATCCCTTAGACAATATGCATTCGCAATTACAGCATTCAACTTTTGTGCAAAAACATCATTCATGATGTGCAATTGAAAAAAAATTGTACACATTATGTGCATGTTGAATTTTTCAATATACATGTACCTGGCGCATATATACCTTTATTGCAAACACTACTGGGCAAACAATAATATTACATAATACAAGAGTATGCTTTTATATCATTTTCTATTTATTCTTGTATATATATATTTGCACTCATGCCCCCGAATATAGTTTATATACGAGCGTTAGATGTTATGTTCAACCATATTCACACAGTATGTGCAAGAACGATTAAAATATTAAGGACAAATGTTTGATCTACATATTGTCTATATAGGCTATATATATGCACTGCATGTTTATGTTTATTGCAAAAACATGTTACAAGTTCGTGTTAACGCGATATTTAGTGCTCATGCAGATTTGAAAATGTTGTCTTGTGCAGTATATTCCCATACGATTTATGCTTGTTCATTTCAATCTATATAGTGTGTATTCAGTATACTTACATGTATGTTAACAACTCAATAACAAGAGTGACATTGTTTCAACAATTGTGCAAATCACCAAACAAATATCACACTATATGCGCACGAATGCGTGAAATGTTTATAATGTTATAGTTAAAAGTCATGTAAAGAGTTACATACTACTTGTCACATTGCAATTAACATTTACAAATTAGCAGGTGAAACAGTGTTATAGAATAAATGTTCTTTCATATCATGAACATATGGCCTGAATTTATTTCAATTTTGACTATTATAGCACATATGTTCTTAAGGCGTCATGGCGCCATCACGTCATGTATAGGCTATGCGTCATAGTATACAGATCACACCATTTATATTTGTCAGAGAAATGTCCACGTTTATAGCAGTCAACTATTAAATTTCAAATTAGAAATGAGAAGTCTGAAACATCATATTCGGTGAATTAAGGTGTTCATCATTTTTTTAACTTATACAATCTGATTATAAAATTTTAAATTGAAAAGGAGTCGAGATGCATGAATCATGATTGGTCAACATAAGTAACCAAGCCTATTTTATCACCAAAACTGCGAGGTAATATATATGCTGATTATAATATAAAGAATTAAGTGTCGTTATAAAAACAGTATAATGTGCATCATACCCTTAATTTTGCAATTAAGTTACTGCAGCACTATATCAAAAAATAATTATACAGCCTTTAAAAAAGGTAAAATACAAATGTTTCATATATGCAATTATACGAAAATAATAATTAAGGGGCGTGTGTGCCATTTGCAACCTGGATCATTTGCGTGCGTTACAAGGTATATCGTGGACATGCGTGTATATGAATGCGAAAAAAATATTATTTATTAAGATCATTTTTATAGATGAGTTGAAATTGCCGTGCAAGATGTCACACGTTCGCGTTATCCAATCTCGTTTATCATAGGTGACGGGTTCCGAAATGCACGAGATCATTAATCATCGGTGTTTTTTACGGACCCAAAATAACCCGAGCAGAAGAAATTCCTGAACCCACTCTTAATTGTTCGTAAATCAATTAAAATATTTGATGAAGATTTCTTTTTGGAACTGATGAATGGCACTTATAAATATTCATGCAGTAAACATAGGCTATACCTGCAAAGCACAATGTGGAACTGCAGGGAAAAATAGGAAGCTTTCGAAATGAGTGCTACATATTTTGTTCAAGTAAATGCATAGGGGTACTCAGACCGAAGCTTTGTTTATCGCACTTTGGTAGTCGTGACGCGACGTCACGTGTGCAAAAGAAATTTACTTTGCAAATCAATTGGCGCATGCTTCGCGGCTTCCAAAGAACGATTATAATAAAGCAATTCTGTCTGAGGACCACTATAAATATTTATGGAATCGAAATGCGTAAAAGTGTAAACTTCCACGCACTTGCAACGTGAGTTTTACGCAATGTATACTATTATAAGCTTGAATGTGTCACTCTACGTGCGGATCGGTGGCAGGAATGCACTTGCGGTATCGGATTAACCTCTTAAGGGTTATAGAGCACAACCGATATGTCAACAAATTTAAATCAAAAGAAATTAAAAAAAAACAAGTTTCTAACAAGGTTCTGACCATGTTTTCCAAAAGCGCATGCACTTGAACTAACAACGCCCTAAAAGAATTACAGTGCCAGGGCAATAAGTAGGCCTATGCGCTGGATTTTTTTATCACATCCGTATTAAAAATGTGATATTTTTTGTCACGTTTTTCAGTGATCAAAATGAGGAGTGCCAACTCAAAAATGTTAATGTTGAGAAAAAGCAAAAGTTTTAAATTGCATTTATTAAACTGCAGCAGTGATAATTGCTCTCATGCGTGCGTGCTACAAGTGTATAAGTTAAGTGACATCACTGTCATGATGCATGCACTTCAGCATAAGTTGTGTCGTTTTTTGTTTTTGTTTCAAAATACATAGATCATTTCGATAAATTGACTACCACCTTAAAACCGGAAATTGTTAATTTTTGAGTTATATCATTTCTTAAGCATGGGGGTGAGATATATGCTCTCTTTCCCTTAATGTAATACCAATTAAAGCATTGTACCTAAAAATTCACAAAATATTCAATGTTTGATTTTGAAGCATGCTTGAAGTTCTCCACAAACCGTTGCACGTTATCGGTGCAACGTCCGAGACCGAAAAGCCACGAACCTTTGCAACATTGGCCAAACTGCACGTAGCATGCATAAGTTTTGAAAGAAAACCAGGATACAAAGTGAATATTATGTAGGGCAAAATGTTTATTACATAATGGCCGCGGCGTGCACGGCCTCGATGCGGATATGAAATGGCAGCCAAAATATGAATGCATATGCGACGACCCCTCGTGGTCAACTAAGCGTTCACGTGGCAAGGTTAATTCGCCGTTTTGGTATTGTGGAGTATACAGGAATAGAAGAAATGCGCCGCATGGCGGTATTAAATTGGGCAATAATACCCCGGCGATATGGGATATAACGCGGCCGCCCGATCCGTTTTGGGGGGAGGGGCGCCCATTAAGCCCCGTGTTGGTAAGCAAAGGATTGACGCGAGCCAAGCGCAAATCTTTTTTATTCAAAGAGAGATTAAGGATTAGAGCAGCGGGGGGAGGCGATACGGAGCTGGCTTGGCTGCCAACAACCGCCGCAATTGTAATCCTCAACCGCTAGGGGTCGTGGGCCCCCTGGTGGACCAAGACACGCGACAACCCTGTTGTCACCACTCAGCGTCTGTCAACAACACTTTGACCTTCCCTTCCACCCCACCCTTCCTCAGTGTGCACTCCCGCGACAGACCACCTCCCAGCATGCATTTCGCTCCACGTTTCAATAACAGATTTCAATGCGCCAAATTAGTTCCCGCATCAAGTCGTCGCGAAGGGACCCCGGTCGGTCGTTGTATAGTATACGCCCTCTATCGGCCCTGCCCGCAATTATCAATATAGTCAGTCTTTTGACAAATTAGACTCAGGCTAGTTCGAAATTGCTTATAGCGATAGATCCATGACGCTGATTTGCTTCGTTTTCATTAGCGAGATACAATTGCACGTATACGAGAGAGAAAAATGTATACATATACTATCCAGGTCAAACATTTTAGTTACATAGATGCGAAACCGATTGCAGTACTGAAACATTTTCAAATTTTCCAAACAGAGCGTGCGAAATGTCGTATTCGTATTTTTATGTTTTGAGAAAATTTCAACTTTCAAAATACTGCAGCATGATGCTTGAAGTGTATATAGAAGGACGCGTTTGTATATTCAAGTTGTTAATTCCAATTTGTGTGGAAAATTAAAAAAAACCGACAACATTTAAACTAAAGTAAGGTAATGCCAAAATGACACTTTTCCAATTTAAAATAATCTAAGGTAATTAATGCCAAAATGACACTTTTCCAATTTAAGTTTACAATAAATTAAACAAATTTTGGGCAATTAACTTAATTACACTAAACAGTAAAAAAATTTAAAAAAACTAGTTAAACTGCTCTACATACTTAATAGCAATCCAGCGTGTATACAAAATGGTGTTTTAAGTTATTTTTGAAAAAACGAAAGAACCATGATGAGACATTTGTTATAGCTTTCCTTATAATCTTTCCTTTGAACGATATTACAAAAACCTGGAGAACATTAAATTGGTCCGGTATTTACGAACGGCATGCAGGGTAATCTGAATTTTTTTCTCAGAAAAGTCATCACGAAATCCCCGCGTGTTTTTTTTTTTTCTTTAACATAAAAATGGAGGAAGTATATCTAAATGCCCATTACACGCGATGACACTGCAAGTGCAATAACTAGACGCTATGGCCAGTGTCCAGCATTAAAGTAGGCCTACTTCAAGACACTTGACAATGAAAATGAGCTAGTGCTCGAAAAAGGCACATTTTTCAGTTTTACGGGTTTTTCCTTTTATGAGTTATAAGCGAGATTTATATTTGGGAGAGGAGAAAGGCAAGAATGGGGCCGTTAAAAGATGGCTCAGCCAATATTGCGCCATAAATATGAAGCTTAAAATATATTTATGGCACCAGACTGGCTGCTTCATGATCATCCCAAATGGTCGTTTCGCGTCCATGGCAGCACATGCAGTGCCGAGCCAAGCAGATGGTTCTACACCAAGAGCGTTAACGACATCTTTGCATTCAAAAATGCTCGTGGAATGTTCGTAACTTCGTACGATGTGTAAAAATTCCCGTCTAATGCCAAGAATGTGTTGCGCTATCTTGCAGTACTAAAATTGGAACAATTGCCATCAGGTTTGATTGCCATTTAGCAAAGAAAGCAAGCGGGGATTATAGCACAATTTCATATACCGGTATACCAGTATACGCAATAATGCACATGAAGTGGATAGTTGCATGCAGAGTGGCACATATCACGCAATTGGTCATACGGAGATATCTTGCCCCTGTTTCGTGATTCATCGTTTAATTCAATTGGAACTGCTTTATCTGAAACTCAAGAACTGAAAATGGGGCATCCAGCGCAGTTCAAACGACAAGCAGCGCCTCCTATAGCAGCAGACAGCCTGATGCGGGTGCAGTTTTATGCTGCTGAAAGCCAATCCAAACTTAATCCATTTTTATTATACAGGGTGAGTCATAAGTCCATCACCATCCAATTTTTTTCTTAACCGTTAGAGATATGAAAAAACCGCTTGTGTCGTTAGATAGGTTGTCATGGGTGCCTTATCCATTGATAGTATTAACTTTTACCTAACACCATTTTTTCAACGAAATTGAAAGTATAATTTTTGAACCGTAACA
>JAQGBX010000962.1:0-28791 GCA_034698745.1 Megaphyllum sjaelandicum
TTAAAATTCGTGGGTGATTCACACTTTTAACCAAGACCATGAGGCCATGGGGGAGAAGTCCTCCGACCATGGACAATTGTTATTTTATAAAGGTACGTGTTCTTTACGCTAAAATTGCCTTAAGAAACTTTGCCATTGCCCCAATGTAAAATGGCTGCGGGCGTGGCCGGTGAACTCTCCCCCTTAAGTCAGGTTTTATTTTAAAAAAAAACATGACGCAAATGTTCAGAAGAAAAAGTGCCTATTTAAATTACATCCATAAATGAGCATACAGCTAACCATTGAAATTAAAAAAACAAAAAACAAAAAAAAACATTCGTTTAATGGTCGTTGGAAAATTCAATTTATTTTGTTTGTTGTTAAATACCCCAAAAGAGTCAGAATTTGATGACAATGCCTATGAAATAAAAAGACAAGTGAGGTAAGTTTCGTCCTTCGGGTGTGTTTTAAGACTAGCATTTGAGGCTGCTCCTGGAGCGACCGTAGGGCGGCAATCATTCAAAGCACGTCTGCTATGCGTGTTTGCCAATTTCAGGCTGAAACATCAAAACGACCTCAAATTGCTTTTCCCCTAAAGACGGAGTGGGGTTAGGGGGGTAAAAAAGGGAAAAAAAACGACGCAATTTGCGGTGAGCTAGTGCCATTGAAAGCTGCGCTAAAATTGGAGGCATATCCATTAAAGGGGGACGAAACACAGACGAGGGAATTAAACCCGGGGAGGAGCTAGGTTTCCATTGGAGAAAAAAAAAAACGAAAACAAAAACAATTAGGTGAAGGTGAGTTGTCTTATTCTTAAAAGCCAAACTAAGTTCAATTTAATCGACGATTAAACCAGCCTATGGTAGCAAAATTTCTTCCTTGCAAACTGTTTTATTGTCGATTAACGGATCTCGACTTGCATGGTGCCATCTCCTAAAAACCTAACTGAGCCAACTCGGGTTATAGGGTTTCCCCAGAAAGTACATATTCAACTTCTCTAAATTTGCCCTCACTTTACTAGGTTTTTAAGCAAATTTTACTGACCAATGACAATGTCAAAATTCAAATACGCCAGCGTTGTCCATGATTTTTCAAAATCGACACAAGGCAGTATTCAAAATGCTTCAAAATTTACATTAGAAGATGTTAAACATTTTACAAAAATAGCATGAGCTAATTTTGAAAATTTCGCCACTTGATATTTTAACTTGCAAGTTTTAAAAAATTGTCCTCGGAATCTGTTAAAAAAATGAAAAATTTCTCCTCGGATGAGGTCTACATTTTGCAAATCTTTACCCAAAACCAGTAGTACATTTTCCAAATGTGTGCTTAAAAAGTTTGGAAAACTTGCAAATATGTACTCGAAAACCGTTGAACATTTTGAAAATTTGTGTTACGAAAAGTTTGAAAATTTTGCAAACTCATACATGTACTCTAAAAACTTGTAACACATTTTACAGTTGTCTTCGGAAAACGTGGGAAATTTTGCAAATGTATCCTCGATATGCTTGTACACTTTTGAAAATTTGTCATCTAAAATTTCTAAAACGTTTGCAGATTTGTAGTGAGGAAATTGAAAAACGTATATGCAATCGTGCTATGGTCTAACCCCGTAGAAGCGTGATGACCCCATTAATACGTTGAATTTCCTTGACCTTTTGAAAATAAGTCATTACTCCCTGACTTTTCCAAACATTATCAAGTTTTCTGACTTTTCCAAGTTGTCCATGTCTGGGGGAACCCAGGGTTAATTTAATCAAAAATTAAAACTGATCAGCGGATATCGCAGGGTTGGGGTCACAACAATGAAAGTTAATTTTGGTGAAGTAATTTTTAGTTTTATTATACAGTAGCTTAATTTTTTTTCAATTTTTAGGGAATTTCGTCTACACATTGTCATTTATAAATTATTACTTGGATTATCGAACTACATGTACATTGAAATACATCACCTTTGAAATACAGGATATTCAAATAAACATTATCACATGCCCAGCAGCAAATTATATAGGCCTACAACAACATAATTTTCGAATTATAGTTGGAAAGTTATTATTAGAATAATTTCCATGCATACAACATAATGTGAATTTACATGTAGCCAAGCAACTGCTTGTTTAGGTAAATTTTGCTTGACTATGCACAGTAAAATGTCATTATTCAGATCGTTTAATGTTTGTTCATGAAGTAAATCCAAACACATTCAAAATTCGTTAAAATATACAGGGCGCTCTCGTTATCATTGAACAACTCGCATCTTAAAACTTAAAAATCACAACGCGTTCTTCTGAACCTGTCTATTAATAAAATAAGCAATAGTATATTTTCTATCAGTTTTGTCAGTATAAGAATGCATGTCACATGACGTTGTTTTACTAGGCAAATTTCCTTTTGAATGCAATAACAATGGGTCACAATAGAAGAAATAACGTTGTTCTTGTTTTGTCTGTCAAAATGTACTTCCTATATCAAGCACGAAATTTTAAAAATAAAATATTTTTTCACCTCAGAAAACTACAGAAATATAATTCTGTATAGTTTAATTAGACGAATCAAATTAATGTCTATTTTAAAAAGCAATAAGATTTTTTTCAGATAAAACAATAATGGTATATTTTTGTTTGGTTTCACAATGCAACACGCATCGTAGTGATAAAGCTTTATAATATGAAAGAAAAAAATGCACTTAAGATGCAAAAACGCTGTTTTGTTTTTAAAAAATAAAAACGAGAACATGGTTCAATAAAAGTTGCAACCATTGAACAACCATATTGAATTTCATATTAGGAAATGTGAACAAAAAAACACCACGTTGTAACAGAAAACATAAGGCTTTAAACAACATTATTAGGCACCCATGCTTTCGTGAAATATTTTTAAATGAAATGATATTCAGCTTTGTGTTATGGCGAATTTGATTTGGCCCACTCCTGCAGTGCAATTGGCTAGCCAGTGCTAGCGGAAGTCGTGAAATTTTTGGCGCCGTGCAAGCTCATGACGTCACCGGTCCGCCATGTTGGAAACACTGCCTACACCGACTCTTTCGTCAGTGTAGTCCGTGTACACTCAGTGCAGATATTGATCCCAATCGAACAAGGGACGTAGGGCGCACTGGTTACACTGAAGTAGGCCTATACATGTTGCCCAACCGATTGAAACAAGTGGAGAAACTTACACTCAGTGTACACTTTTTGGCCCAATCGAATTCGCCATTAGTACAGTACGTCTTGAATGGCAATCCTTCTTAGAACAAAACAAGGCTCTGGGTCCGTTCTGATTCACTGAAATCGTTTTAATTAAGTACTTAAACCAGTTTCAGACTGTCTTCGAACAGGAAGTTAACAACAAAAATGCAGTAAAATTAAAATAAACACGTCCATATTAGCCAAAGTATATATATCTGAAAAAAGTGCAGTTTTATGATTATTTTTAAAATTTTCTCAGAAATTGATCGAACGATTTCAATTAATCGTTTAATTCTTTCAATATTAAGTTTCATAGTGCTAATAGTTTAAAAAGCAACATACCGTACTAAGAGAAGGCTCAAGATCATTCAAATTCAAAAATTTCCAAGACGACTAGTTGAAATATGCTAATTTATTTTTCAAATCAAAAACCAAAAAGGCAACACCATAAAATACTGGTATCGACACTTGCTAAATTTCGAATTCTGTCCATTCCCAATTAAGCCATAATGATGCTCGAAAGACATTCAACCATCAATGCTGGAAGAAATACAGTATGTACTCCGTCTGCAGACGGAGCTTTATGGATGGCCCTTGAACCAAGCCAATTTCCAATCGTTTCCGCAAATGCCATCCATGGCAGAAGGGCAATTTTTCATCATCCCAACCAATTTGTATCCCCACCGCGAAGCGATGCATCACAGCACTTCAGCTCGAAAATGCAAATGCACCTGTGCTTTTCAAATGGCATGCTACAATTTGTAAAAAAGACGTGTTCGTTTAGATTAGATTGCATCCAACCTACGGCGTGTTTTACATGTTCGCCATCTGGGGGACGGAGCGTGTCCCCAGATGTCCCGAGGGAAAATGCATCGCGAAATTCTGGTAAAAAATGGTCAGATACAAATTGGCCGTTGAATCTGTTTTGTCGCAACATTTCAATGATGCAATACGTGACGAAGTATACCAGTAGGGTGAAGGGTTACTTTACCATTTTCAGCCTATATCACTGAAGGATGAAGTCCATAAATTGTCTATAAGAATGAAACATGTCCGGATTCCCAAAGTGTTACAATTTTGCGAATTAAAAGAGATCGGCACACATGGAGCAGTATACTATAGAATATACAGTAAAACCTGTTAAGAGTGACCACCAAAAAAAAATGCTATGTTGGTCACTGTACACAGGTGGTCACTATATATACAAAGAATGCCTAAATTAAATTAAAAAATAAGCGTGTGCACTGCACTTATACATGTAGACTGTAATACACGAGGTAAAAAACCACAAAATCAAAAAAGTACAGAATCATCATGTCCAAGGGTTCAAGCAAGATGTAACGTAACTCATCTGTAATGTAACTCAAAAACCATCATAACAATTTTTATGTAGAAAACGTTTTAAAACATACCCTCCTTTTAATTTAGCAAATAAATTTCCACTTTCTAGTCCTGTGAAAACACGCAGATGTGGAATTTTCCAAACACGTTTTTAAAACAAATTTGAGAAACACGTCAAAAACATGCAAATTCAGAATATTTCGACATGTTTTAGATGCTATATTTGATAGAACATGTTAACTTTACTGGAAAACGCTATATCTTGTTTTTGACATGTGGAGAAAAAAGTATCAGAAAAACACGAACAAAATCATAAACAGCTGTAAAAATCAAAACGTAATTTATTGAAGGTCCTTGACCTTTAAGATGGCCCACAATCACATGTTTAAGATAAGCTCAGTGATAAACTGCTGTTTTGCAAGCAGACAAAACAAACTGTAAATGAAAGAAAAATGGCAGAAACGGGTACATTCTCCACCTGTGCTGCCCAGAAAAATACGAATAAAATTTGGAGAAAAAATATATCCTAGATAACACCTCGTACGTTAAGCGAGGCAAAAACTGGGATGATTTCAAACAAACATTTTATATCCCCAGCTTACAGGCAAGGCTGACAAGCGTAATCCCCTAACGCTATTTCTCCTGCCTCTAGCCAGATCCCAACTATGTAGGACACGGAGCTTAAACAGAGCAGAAACAATAGACGAAATAAGGATTTATAAGTAAAGGAGACTCGGTAGAAAATGAGAACGGTTAACGGCTTAAAAAATAATGAAAAAGTCGCCGTTTTTTACGTGAAATTGTGACATGTGTCAGGGAAGAACATGTTTCGCTATGCAAAATAGGAAAGAGGCAAACATGCCCATTCGTAAGTCACACTTAGTGCTGTCTTAGCACTTAGGAATACTAAGATAAGTTAAACATTTATAGTACACGTTGCCTCAAAACTGCCTCAAAACCCTGTAGGCCTACTGGTTCATTGCGGTTGTACAATGAACCAGTACAGGGTTCCCCCAGAAATTTTATTTCCAACTTCCCTGACTTTTCCAGGTTTTCAAACACATTTCCCTGACCAATTACAAAGTCAAAATTGGCATATGTCAATGTTATCTACGATTTGTCAAGATCGACACAGGACAACATTCAATATTTTGCAAATATTTTTAATATTTTTAAAAATGTTACATACAAAGTAAGCATGAAAATGTTTTTGAAAATATGACATATTTGTATTCGGAAAATGCTGACAATTTTATAAATTTGTACACTGAAAATGCTCGGAATTTTTCAAATTTGTCCTCGAAAACTGTTGAAAACTGTAAATCGGAAAACATGCAAATTTTTGCAGGCCTGTCTTCGGAAAAAATCTAAAATTTTAAAAATTTCTACTAAGAAACTGTTGAAAATTTTGTATAGTTCCTTTGAAATCGGTACCAGATTAGCAAATCTAAAAAAAATCTAAAATTTAAAAAAAATTTACTAAGAAACTGTTGAAAATTTTGCAAATATCCTTAAAATCGGTGCCAGATTTGCAAATTGGTACTGAGAACATTTAAAAAATCTTGCAAATGGGTCAAGAGCTATCCACGTGGAAAAATTAATTTTTGATTATGACAACATTAATACGTTGAATTCCCCAAACATTTGTAAAATAAATCACACTTTCCTGAATTTTCTAGGTTTTCCAGGTCTGAAGGAACCCTGCACTATTTCGTGTCCAGAAAAAATGTTTAAAATATGCAAATAAACTTCTTACACTTACATGAATACAAATTATGCACCCCCGGCACTCTTCCCTAACATATAATGTATGTTTCGACTGTAAAATATTTAATTAAACTGAATTTAGCCTGTCAATTTAATAAATATAACATGTATTTCACATGTCCAAATTGACCCAACTTGCACACTTATGCAAATATTGCGATGGAAATAGAAAAAAAAATTCATGATTTAAAATAATAACAATATTAGATTAGAAATTATCCAACAAAACATGTTCAATTAAAGTTCAAATTATATTTGTTTTATAACAAATTTTAATTAGGATTTTGTTTTCTTGCAGTTCCTCCCGATATCATATACGAAAAATCCAGTTCTGACATCGTAGTTGTAGAGGGCGGTAATGTGTCCCTCTACTGCCGGGCAACCGGATATCCGATGCCGAAAATCACGTGGCGGAGGGAAGATGGAAAACATATAATCTTTAGAGCAAGTAGTAGAGACAGACTTCGAGGTAAGTTTAGTTACGTCACTAACTCGAGTCACTTAAATGTCACTATACAGAATTTAAAATTAAAATGTTATAGTTTCCGTTGCGGACACAATGTGCACTAAATAGAATTAGAAAATACCTAATTACTAGTGTGTGTTCTGAAATGGAAGCAAAATGTGTTCAAAATAAATGCATCTACTTAATAAAAAAGTTATTGGAATTTCGCACGGAAACTAATGTCACGAAACACGTTAAAATCATGACAGTTATAATGTTCCCTAAAAATAGGACAACTGTTTCAAACAGTTCTTGCAATAACGCATGCTTAGATCACTTCAATTAGAACCACATCATTGAAACATTTCATACAAATGGTATACAAAATATATTTTACGTTGCTGTAATTATGTTCGCTGAGAAAAACACATTACTCTTCAAAAGCAACAAATTGTGCTCTTAACGTATTGGTATACCGTTTAGAAAACACACAAAAAATTGGAATGTTCTTAAAGAAACACTGTCAATAAAATATCTAAATGAAAACTCTTTAAATTAAAAATACTCATAGATATACTAATAGTTGCCAGTGTGATTGTGTTTTGATAGAATAACGACCTTAAAGTCGCTTAAAAATTATGAATATAACATTTGATTAAGTAGATTAAATTTAATTAGCATTTAGATGTACTGTTTAACAGTGTGTGATTTAAGCTAAATAAAATAATATTTAAATACACGTACATGGTATTCAGTATTAAAATCAAATAAATTTTATTTTTAGTTTCAATAATGGACGGTGATGTCCTAAACTTCACTAAGGTCACTCGTAAGCACATGGGTGCCTACCTTTGCATTGCGTCCAATGGGGTCCCACCCTCAATCAGTAAAAGAATATTTCTACAAGTCAACCGTAAGTACAATTTTACTCAATCTGGGCATTTCCAGTACCTTTTTAAATGCAAGGTGTCCACAAATGTCGATGAACAATTTAACAGGTATGGTCCAACCAATTGTTCGGACACTTTTCCGATCCTATTTAAAACATTTTATTCCACAAAAACTTGTTTCTTATTAGTTTGGGCAAGACCTTTTTAAATTTTAAATGTAATAATATTAATCCATTTTGGAATAAAATTTATTTCGGAGATCTTTTCAAAATTTACATTTATACTATATATCATTGTTTCTTTAAAACAAAACATTTCAAGATGCAGTTTCTTATAAATCGTAAAATCATATAAAACCCAGTTTTTGCGTTTAATATTGAATAATTCAAGTATCTTTAAAAGCGGAACTTGTTATTGTTTTTTTCCCGAGAAATGTTTAATGAATATATTGAGATATTATTTAACAATCTCACAATAGACATTAAATTTTATTCAATTCAATTGTTATATTTCGATTTTTATAGCTTGTACATTAACATATATTTATATATGTACTTTGAGTAGTTTAGATATGGCAAAATATGGTTTTAATATGAACAGATAGGCATTTTGCCCAATGCCACTTATTCAAACAATGTAGAAATAATGTTAAAATATATAACTGCATGTATGTTAATAAATATAATATATAGATTTTTTTAAATAGTTCGCAGATTTATATAAGCTTTACTGGAATTTAACTATACAATATAAAAGTATATATAATTATCACATTTGTGTCAGACTGTATTCACAAAAGTTAGATTAAAAAAAAAATTCGGTTAAAATACACAAATTTGGTTGATCCAGCCCATTCAAATGTGAGATTAGTTTTTTCCTATGTTAGAAGCTTTTTAAAAATTAGGTTAAACGAGGCTGAAAATGGTTTTCCTCGATTAAAATAAACCAGCTTGCCGCAAGTATTTTCATGGGAATTGGAGCGAAAAATCTTAGGAACATTAATATTGCCGAGCAATAAGAATTTATAATATCAGCATGCGCCTAGCGAAATCCGTTTTAATTAAGATTACTTAATGACGACTGATTATTCATGTAGAAATCTAATTTTTAATGAGAAAGGGTGAAAAATGCAAAACGGGAAAGGTGGAGCGAAAAATCATTTTAAATGACACTAAAGGAGAATTTTAATCAATGCAATCAAGCGTAATATTAATGGAGTAGCTAGGGATAATTTCTTAAATACTGCTTTTATATTTCTACGCATGAGGTAAGCTTACCAATTGCATTATGGCATTTATCAAATTTGCCTTACGAAGATTTAATTTTGTTTTTAAGTTTTACGAAATTTAAAATCTTTTTTTAAATTAACAATAAATAGTATTTGGCTTTACAGTTTAGATATATACCAAGTGTTTCATTTAAAAAATCCAATAAAAGATCTCTGAAAATAAGCATGTTACGAAAAAAACGTTCTTGAAAAAGTTGCTTGTTTAGAGAGGGATCACAAGATGGCGTCTGTAATAGGTCAATATTGACAAATATACAAATAACAACTACAGGGGGGTCTACGGTATGTTTAGGTAGATGTAATAACAAATAGGGGGTTCCATTAAATGAAATTATGTTGCCCTTGTTATTACCTACAACAGCGCCATGTACATGTACATACTAAAACAGACAGCGCCATCTTCTGACCCATGTGAAGACAATTTTTGTCCGCAGCACTTTATTCCCACCTCCTGCGGGGGTGGCAGGGGGATGCACTAATTCATTTAGTTTTATATATGTAGATATTGTTCGAACTTGACTATTTTCTATTTTTTTTAATTTATTTTTCAGCAATTTTGAATGAAACGAATAATCAAAATCTTTTTTATCATGCAAGCAAGTATATGCACAATGTTTGATAAATACTTAAAAAGGCAGTCATGTCAATAATATCGGGTGAACACAAAGTCTTTATCCCCCAAATAACATTTCCCCAATTAAAAGCATGACAAATTTGACAATTTTTTGTGTGTACTTGAATAGAAAAGTCATGGGTGCTCTCTATCCACTGATGGTACCTATTATATGTTACCCAATGCCATTTTTGAACGAAATCAAAAATAAAATGTTTGAACCATAACACCTATGACAAAACGTAAATTAGAAAAATAAAGAGCATGGTTTCGTCTTCATTTGCAATTACTTGAAGTTGTTACAATGTTTTGAAAACAGGGGCAAACACAAAGTGCTAGCTGCGCTGCAGAATACTAGTGCCAAAAGTCGCTTCACAGCAGTGCACAATTGTGCTGCAGGGAAGCTATCAGTTTTGTTTGCCCCTGTTCTCAAAACACTGTTGCAACTTCAAATAATTGCCAGTGACGACTAAACCAGCTCAATACATGCAAACATACCATGCTCTTCCTTTTCCTAATTTTACATTTTGTCCTAGGTAATACGGTTCAAATAGTATAGTTTCGATTTCGTTTAAACATGGTCTTAGGTACCATTTAATACCATCAATGGATAGAGTACCGATGCGGCCTTCCTATTTGAGTGCGCACACAGAATTGTCATACATACAGTGTATAATGCTGTAAATGTTATTTGGGGACAACAGCCTCATAAGTCATAACATACTCCATAACTGTCCCAAATAAGCGTTGGGCATTTCGGTTGCTCTTAAGTTCTTTAAGTAAACAGTAAATTTCAAGCAAGCCCTTGTTTATTCCCTCGTTCCTTTGCAGTAAAACCCAAAGTAAAAGTCCCCAATCAGATGGTGGGGGCGCATCTCGGAAAGGAAGTGGAACTAGTGTGCCAGATCGAAGCCTCACCGAAATCGGTGAACTACTGGACAAGAGAAAATGGCGACATGCTCATCTCCAGCACCAAATATCAAGTGATGGAAAAAGTCGAGTCCTACGAGATCACATTCACCTTACGAATCAAAGGCGTGGAAGAAAGGGATTTGGGAAGTTACAATTGCACTGCCAAAAACGTATTAGGAGAATCCGAAGGATCCGTTCAGTTAATCGGTAAGTTCAGTCACCATTTAATATCAAATTATGTATCACAAAAACAACATTGGGCCCTTCACATTGCACAATTAGCCAAAAAAAACACAAAATGCACATAAACACTATAGACTCTTTTGCACGCTACATATTTTACCTATTATTATTATTACCACCTGTTTTTTCTGCATGTTTATTTTATCTTCTTCTCATCAGCAATGGTAAATCCCACCACGAAATCGGAATGGTTTACGAAGGAAACTACGATTCAGATAACGGGCCGAACAGAAGGTCAGTGGCCATCTTTTTTCTTGTATGTCAAACGCATGCCAACGCAACTGACCATTGGCTTTTGAGATGACTTCCCCTACCCCACAAATGCTAGTCTTAAAAATTAAAATGTGAAAAATCACAGACATGCAAACACATTCAAATGTACCGACAGCATGCATACTGTATGTCACGTGGCATTTGATTTAGATGTTGGTTCGATGAACAGATCACGTGATGAAGCCCCATACTTACCTCTGCATAAGAAGGCACATTATATTTTTCATATTTAACATATTACAAAGTATACAGTACATATTATGCAACTTAGAGTAGATGTGTTTCATGTTTGGGACAATTCATTAAAAATTTTAGTGAAACCCGCTTACTTCGATCACGTCCGCTGATTTCAGCAATTTTGATCGAAATAAGCAATGAAGGTAAAAAAACTCGCTAAACACTGACCTTATCAAAATAACTTGCTCTGTGTTTAAAAAATACATACATTTAATCGTGTTTGTGTATTTACATATTTTTTAAATTATATTTGTTAAAAAAAGAGTTGTAAGTAGTGTTTTATGATGCCGGCTTTCTGCAAATGCTGAAATTTCATTTTCGAAATAACGCAGAAACTCCATCTGAGTACTCCCGCTGATGCATTAGATGCCTATAGATGCACGCTTGAACTTTGTTTAAACGTGTCCGTGCTTGTATGAAAGATGCTCAAACTTGTTTCGCGCTTTTTTAACATATTGCAGAATAGGAAAAAATCTGTTCTGAAGGTTTTGATCAGCCATTTTATTATCTAATAAAATGGCTGATCCGATTAATTGCGATCGAATTAAGCGGCTTAAACTGTACATATACAACTTTTACTAAATATATCTGATATTTAGGACAATTTGTTTAACATTACTACAAATTTAACTAAAACTTAACTTTGCCAAAGATTAAGTTGTTAGAAATACCTTTTGTTCAGAATATAAGCTGCACCTTGATATCTTATATACAGTTTATAAATTTATGGGCAGATTTATTTATGGTAGTCTTTGTAGTTAGCATAAAATCTTAATGAGTATAACTTGTACATTTTTTAGCCTGTATACATGTTCTGTACATAATCCGCACTTTACCAAATTTACGGATTTGCGGCTTACATTTGGTACTTAGAGAAATTAGTATACCTATACAGTTAAGCAGACGCGTACTAAAACACTACCTTAGGTAAAGTAATTAATGCACTAATTCTCCAATTTCCTACTTTGTTGCATAATCTATTTCAAGCTTATGTTTGATTCTCTAAGGTATATAGTGAAAGGCAAGCCTTATCCAACGATTTGAAATTGAAATACAATCACGGTATTGAGGGAAGAAAAAGATAATGCACTTACATCTTAGTAAATCACGTCCATTTTTAACATGTGGCTTATTTTCGCGCTAAAAGCATGCATTCACTAATATTGACTTAAAGTCTTGGCCTTAAAGATAAAATCTTTAGAAAGTACTGGCTTATTTTCTACATGCAATTTTGCTAATCTTTAAATTTATCAAAATACATAAAATATAATAATAATAATAGTAATAATAATTTTAGAATAGCTAAATATTCGCCCAATTATAAGGTGTGACAACAAGCTTTACAACTTGAAAATTAATTATGGCGGCTAATAGACCAGAACTACAAAAGCAATTCTTGATATAAATAGTTACTGGAAAACATTATTTCCCAATAAATAATTATGTGAGCCACTTTTCCTCCATTGTGTTAAAAGTCTTTTGCCTTTCTTTGTTTATATTTTTCAAAAGAATGCACGTAAAATTGGATTGCATGAATTTTTCAATTGAGATAAATCGTTTCAAAGCAAGTTTTATCTACAAGCACATCAACAATTGCTATCGAAATTTTCAACATTAGAAAAACTTGTTTTAACTCCTTCTTAATAATAATTCTACACATTTTCAAAACAAAAAATTAACATGGTGGCATTATAAATCTTCCTCAGGAGCAATTAAGCACATTTTCTGCAAGCTTAGAAATTCAAAATGGCAGCTTTGAGGCTAATTTACCAACAATTAACCACGCATTCTAAAACTAGGAGTTAGACATGGCAGCTTTTAGCATTCCAGCCTTTAACAGTTAAGCAAATCTTGTAAATCATAAAAATTCAGATGGCAACCTTAAGTAGAATCCTACCACAAAAAAGAACACACAATGACCAACATTCCCTAGACATTTTACTGATATTACAGCGCCACCTAACGAGCTTTTTGGCAAACAAGTAGAAGCAGATGATTGAGCCACTGTACCAACCACTATATACAAGTAAAACATATTTCAACACAATATACTGCACATGTATCATACGAAGAAGATCGATTCAAATATTTCGTTGGCAAACGCGCTTCGCAAATATTGCCCTAAATTCCCACTTCAATGCACTCGAAATGATTTAAAATCTGGATTTTTTATCATGCATGCCATTATGGACTTAGTGTTAGCAAACATGCAAATGCATCGTTCTACGCTCACGATTACATAAATATCCATTAGGATGTTGGACAAGTACAACAATGTGAACTCTGTTGTTGTTGCAGTTGTTTTTATTGCATACGGCATGTATCTCACACCCAATAAACGTCTGCCTCCCCGCACTTGAAAAATGCGACCAGTCACTGCGAAATAAATTTGTAGTAGTCAAGTTGTAGCTCCTGAAGTTACGTTTGCAAAAAATGCATAGAGACCATTAGGAATGAAATATCCATCTTTCTTCTATTGTCTGCCGATACAAATAAGTATCGTTAGAAAAACAAATTCGACCCGAAATGCCGCCATTTGGCATCACGTGACAAATAACGTTAGCGGAAGTGCCCCGGAGGCATTCAAATGCTTATTTGGATCTGACAAATGCCTCTTTTTTTGCTAAAGAGATATGGAGGAATCGCCCAGACGAGCCGCCATATTGGGAATCGAGATCAATCATGCGGTGATACCGCAAATACAAATTTATTAAATTTGTCTCGCTCTCGATTGGGAATAAATAATGGCATTATTGTAGGCCTACACTGACAAATGTAGGCTGCGATGGTAATAAAAGTAGATATTTTGATTAATAGCGAGTTTGGTGGTTAAAAAAATGTAGATGCTTTTTGCTGAAAACATATGGAATTTTGGCTTCAGTCATGTGGAAAGTGCTATGCTTCGAATTTTACAATGATTAAGAAATGTATTGCGAAATTCACTTAGCTAGAGTGAGACATGAGATATGCTTTAAGGTTTCAAAACAACATTAAAACAAAAAAAATGCATTAACTTCAATGTGATTATGTTGTAGAGGTCTACTAGAGGACCCAACTCAATCAAGTCTATAAGCAAATCTGACTAGAAACAATGTTCATTAAGTTTATAAATTGAATTTAAACTGCTGCATTTTATAGCTTAAAATTAAGAATGTAGCATGGATTTATAACATCCGTTAAATTTTAAAATAAAAATAATATAATTAAACAACGCATTTTAAAATAAATGTGATTCTAGAATGAATTTCAAAATAAATGTGATTCTAGAATGAATTTTAAAATAAACGATATTCTAGAATGAATTTTAAAATAAACGTGATTCTAGAATGAATTTTAAAATAAACGTGATTCTAGAATGAATTTTAAAATAAATGGAATTCTAGAATAAATTTTAAAATAAATGGAATTCTAGAATAAATTTTAAAATAAATGTGATTCCAGAATGAATTTTAAAATAAAAGTGATTCTAGAATAAATTTTAAAACAAATGTGATTCAAAAATGAATTTTAATATAAATGTAATTTAAAAACGTCTTTTGCAAATATACAATCCGTTATTCAACAATACATTTAAAAGTAAATAATGCATTATTCAACAATGCATTTTTAAAATAAATAATGCATTATTCAGCAAAGCATTTTAAATAATGTATTATTCAACAGTACATTTAAAAAATAATGTATTATTCAACAGTACATTTAAAAAATAATGTATAAGCAAATATTGCATTTTAGAATATATATTGTTAAATTCAAATAATTATATAATGTGAATTTTATTTAAAATTTCTACAGTAACATACAGTATAGCCTTTAAATCACAACTTCAAATACAGCTGTCGACATATGTACTAGTTTTCGAATGATATTTAGATATAATAATACTTTTAAAATTGAAGAAAATTATGTTTTTAAAAAAATTATTTTTAAATAGCTGTTTAATGGTATCATTTCAAAATTAGTTTTCCGATTAAAACAATTTAAAATATCATTGCAATACATTTTAAAATATATATTTTCCGATAAAAATTCAAAATTACACCATTTTTTAATCAAATTTGCTTTGAATATACAAATAGTTTTCCAAGTGTCGTTACTTTCGTATACACTTTATTCTTTATATACAGAGAAAAAATATGTCAGGAATGTTAAAGAGAAAGAGAGACATACGCTTAGACGACTTTATTGTTTTTCCGATTAATTTTTAAACATATAAATACAAAATCTCAAAAAGCCTTTGTCTAAAACTGATCACTGTCATTCCGTTCGCCAATTTTCCAACTGTTTCAAAATGCAAATTATCGACATTGAAGTAGTGGAGCAGTTGTCATTTTGGGCTAACCAATGTCCGCCAGCATTATAAAGTATGGAGGAAGCATAAGTAAAATAAACACGATTCCATTAATTCCAAATTAATAATTCATTTACCTCGCAGAATGGCTCATTGATGGCGATGCATTTTCAAAGAAACAATGCAAACTCTTGATCTGACCTGACATTGGCAAATTGAAAACCCGATATATAATTTAAAATTCAATACATAAATCATCGTGAATTTCCGACTCGAAACAAAACGATTTGAATGCTAACATATTAGTGGCAATTTCTAAGCGTTTCCTTTATCGACTAGAACCCAAAATGCACTAATATTGATCGGACACATAAAATAAACTTCTCTGCGTAGAAGTGTCAATATGGAAAACTTGAGAAAATACAAAAATTGTAGACATAGTATTGAATTTTGAATTCTTCTTTTCGAAATTTGCTACTGATGTACTTTATATGAGCAAATTTACATTTCATATCAGTTTATTATTTCAAAATACACTTTTTGAACAACCATTCGTGTATTTCTCCACTGTCTAAATACCGTTATAACTACTTGTAAACACTATCTTGAAAGTGAATAAAGATGTTTCGAAATGGTTTTCTTATTTCATGAATATTTTTCTAAATTTTCTGAATAAATAGCAACCGTAAAACCCAACTACAAAGTTAAATTGCAATTCAGTTTTATTGCAGTTTTATATGCAGTAAGCCAGCAAACATGTATGACTTAAGTACTCAACAAAATCACGTGATCTGATCAATTTATATGCATTATATCAAATTATATGCTTGCATATTGTAAATATTTTGAAGACAATGTTGAATTTCTTTCAGAAACATTTTTCAAATTGTATTTACATTATATGTTAATAACACAAGCAAGTTGGTGGCCATTTTTAAGCGTTTTCTTCATCGACTAAACAATAAATGCACCATGATGCAATTACATGTGTTTTTAACAAATAAATATAATCTGAAAAATGTATTCGCGAAACAAATTTAGCATTGTAAATGTTGGCATTGGTGATGATATGGTTTTGATGTGGAACATCTAGGTGTGTGGCACCTCCACTTTGAAAGAATACTTTTGTTGTTGTTTAATTAGCATTCATGTGTTAGGAAAATTGGTATATGGCGTTATGTTAACATGATACAACAACGTGTGCTTGCCATTTTGGATAATGTAGTCAATGTGTTTTTAAAATAATCTAATCTGAAAAATGTATTTCGGCAGCATCCTAAAATGCTTTACAAAATACAAGTTATGACAATGTTTACTACATTGTGATAACTTATAATTTGCAAAGCATTTCAGGATGCTTCGGAAATACATTTTTCAGATTAGATTATTTTAAAAACACAATGAATACTTTATCCAAAAAATGGCAAGCACACGTTGTTGTATCATGTTAACAAAACGCCATATACCAATTTTCCTAACACATGAATGCAACATCATATTTTCCAGCATATTTAACGACTGTTTTGTTGAACATATTGTTAAACATCGTAAGTATTTACATGTATGCTAATTAAACAACAAAAGTATTCTTCCAAAGTGAAGGTGTCACACACCTAGATGTGCCACATCAAAACCATATCATCACCAATGCCAACATTTACATCACATCGTGAGAAGTACAAGACGGCCAAACGGTAGATTAAACACAACGGCGTTTATTCTCGCACAAAAATAAAGGCACTAAAGTGGCGCAGAACAAAATAGTTGGCCTCAACGTGAGGGAGATACAACAAAAAGTAACACAAAATCCGAAAGTTTCGGTGAAAAAGGTTTTAACTAGACGAGGGTTGAATAACGCCTCAACCTCGGACGCCGGGACTTCTTATCGTCGAAAACAAAAAAGGACCGTCCACTTTGGAGTCCAAACGACGAATGGCGACTCAGGTACATGCCCGTACCTGCTCGGGCCCAGGAATGTCACCTGTGGGGCGTGCCAAGGCAAACTTTGACAACATACAAACTGTTCCCAATTTGTATATTATCCCACTTTCCACCACTGAATTTAGCAATTTTTCTTCAACTTGCGAGAGCATTTCTTATTAACATTTCATTCACACGCTCAGCCCATCCCAAAATTGGTCTTATTTGATATCATACACGCAAAAGCGTAACATATAAAAAATTCCAAATATTAATAAAGCGCACACGTCTTAAAAATATTCATATTTGACATTATACGAAAATAAAAATATGAAAAAAAGTAGAGTTCTTTTTATTCGCCGCACTCCTCATCATAGTAATCTCACCTCCCATTCTCCCAGCTCCTCCAAATGTATATTATGCAAATTCGAAATTCAAATGCATAATAATGAGTGACTCGAATACCAAATGAAATTCGACTTTTTTCAACTTTTTTTTGGTTACTATTTACTTTTCACACGACTGCAAACATTTTGAGAAAAATGCATGTTTTGCATGCTTTTTGATCGTGACGTGTTTGAAGAGTACTACTGCGGAAATAAAGGTCATGACTTAACTACTTCTTTATATTTTTCTGAACACAATTTAGAGTACAGTACACAGTTTCTGATATTAAAATTTTCATCAATGTCATTTGCACTAGTAAAATTGCATTCATTGTCCTTTGCATGTGGTCTTTGTTACTCAAAATCTGTTTTGGG
The DNA here is from genome assembly GCA_034698745.1 of Megaphyllum sjaelandicum. Taxonomy (NCBI): domain Eukaryota; kingdom Metazoa; phylum Arthropoda; class Diplopoda; order Julida; family Julidae; genus Megaphyllum; species Megaphyllum sjaelandicum. Next base: position 18,146 of record JAQGBX010000962.1, read on the forward strand.
CAACGTCGATGTCAGAAAAAACTCATATTTAAGACCATGCTAAAAATCTTGCATATATACATGTAGCTCAAAAACTATACCGTGATACAGTAGTACATGTATTGTGTAATAAATGTATAGAAAATTGTAACGAAAAGCGTTAATAATTTTGAAATCCATATTTAATCCAAAAAACAACCTTTACCTAACGATTTACCACAATGATGTACATTTGTTTTGTATTCAAGAAGTTTTTTATTTTTTTAAACTTTTTGGTCGAGTAAAATTCATGAAAACAGTTGCAAGAAAGTTAATTCATCATCATAAAGCTTCAAAGCTCTACAGAATCACAGAGGTTTCACTATTTCTGCATTAATATGCAATTCAAGTGAACGTAAATTTATATGGAAAAGTGAAGCCGAATATCAGTAGTGCGAAAAAGCTCAATATCAATTCATCTCAAAGTTTTCAGAAGCTGAGAGCCTTGTTTTCTAAACATAAATTAACATTAATTCACACGCATGCATGTGTATGTGGAATGCTCATAATTTGAAACACCACCAGCATTTATGGTTGTTTTTTTTTTAATAAATTTTTACGTAAATTTGTCACAATCTAAAAAGACAATTTTTAAATGCTTTTCAGAACCTTTTTACCACAACCGAACGTTTGCTTCTCAAAAAGTTATTGATTCCTTCAAGCAATCGCTTTCTAATGAATACGAGAAATATCCGGGTAAGTGAAGTAATTTTTTCATGCATTTATGCAACTTTCTTTAATTTTGGAACAATACTATCAGCGTTGAGATTGAATTATTTTAGTAGAAAAGTGTGTTTTCTTGATGTTTACATACTTTACTTTATTTCGATAAAGACCACTATTCATGATAAATTAAGAAATGTTTCAAAAGTTTACCAGTATTTTAAGTAGTTCATGTAAACAGCGATACACGACTAACCGAAATAACACGTGGCACAAACAAATTTGTAATTTTTAACATAAATTATGAAAGAATTAAATCTTCATCCAATTGTTTAAAATACATTCACTATAATTTTGTATGCCATTGGATATTTCTCCAAATAAATGGCATGCTATGTTTAGTCTTGAAAACAGAATAAGCTAATCAAATATAGCATCATTTGGACAGCAAATAGCTATTTGAATTAATGTTTTTATTACACTTTTTTTTTAAAAAAAATAACTGTTTATACTTATGGTTATACTTATGTTTATATTGTTTAAATAATTATTGTAAACACGAAATTATCCAACACAAAAATGCTGAAATACTTCAAAATATCGATTTTACAAAAGAAAATTGCCATTTTCAACATTGGGTTCAGAAGAAAAAAAAATTTAAGAGACAATCCAGAAAACTAAATTTGGTCAAATAGTACATTCCCGTATCTTTCATCAAATTACACCCAGTCTCAAGTACGTGTTTGGTGCATACAGCACACCGTTCGAAAGTCGTAAAAATGGCGGTGTAAACATTTGGCAGTAAACATTTTATGACCGATATCACAATTTATTGTTTGCTACTGACGTCATTTGGCTTTTCCAGAACCTAAATCCCAAATGGTTCCATTTCTGACACGAAACGAATTTATGACGCATCTGCTAGCCAATAACTCTTATCGTTTACAAGAGGTGATGAATGTTATATATCGACATGCACTAAAACAACATTAAAATCTTGGTACTGAACCCGGAAGACGTCATTTTTGATCCAATTATTTTTGATCTAGTTTAGAGCCTTTAGAGAAATAAACTTAATTTGCCCATCGACTTTTTTCAGACAAACCGTTTGTTGGCCTACATTTTGTCAAATGATTATTAAAAACATTTAAACATTTAAAAACATAAAGCTCATAAATGTACAGTATGTATTCTACAAATATTGAAATGTTTATTTCTTTCAATATGCACTAAATAAATTTGATAGTTTTTATATTCAAATATAAAAAAAATCAAAATTAAATTAAAAGTTACTTTGATGGATAGCTTAGAACCATAAAATAACTAATTATTCGAACAAAACTTTAATTTAATCCAGTTTTCATTATCCGTGACTATTCAAAACATTTTAAAAATATTACGAATAACTTTTAAAAACATTTTAAATGTGCTCCATTAAGATAATATGTTATAACTATAATTTTAAGCATTTGTAAAAATATGTATTTTTGCACCCTTTAATACTCACAAAATAACAACAGTTGACAGAAATTAATATGAATAGCAATATCTCCAGAAAATTAACATAATATTTTTAAAAACATACATATATACAGGGTGGAAAAAAAGTGTATCTCATCGACTTTGTTTTAAAATAATAGCTGATATCAACATTCTGCTAATAAGAGTGTACAGTAATGTGTCCTGGCGATATCCAATGATGATGATGATGTCAAACGTGACCTTGAGGGTCATCTTCAAGATCATTTAATTTCAAACCCTTAAGCGGTTAATGATTATACAACAAAACGTCCAATTATAGGAAGTTGTAGGGCATGGCCAAATTAGTCAAAATGCATTATAAAACGTAAGATAATAACTGTGTAAAAGGATATTTCACTTACAAAATGTCAACATACCCCTAAATGTTGCTCACCAGCAATGTTTACTTAATTACCATTGAAAGCAACGTGCAATAAGTAAAATATCCTCTCACAGTTATCTTACGTTTTACAATCCATTCTTAATTTGACGTTTTGTTGTATCATTAACCGTTTAAGGGTTAAAATTAAATGACCTTGAAGATGATCCTCAAGGTCTCGTTTGACATCATTGGATAGCGCCAGGGCCCATTACTATACACTCCCATTAGCAAAATTTTAATATCGGCCATTATTTTAAAGCAAAATCAATATTAAAGATACAGACTTTTCTTCCACCCTGTATATATGCTGGAATCACACTATTATTTACATCTTATTTTGCAGGAAAACATTTCAAGTTTAATCCAGCCATGATTATTCAAGATAAATCAAAATAGATCTTTCAGAAAGATATCAACACAATAACAAACCCATAATAGAATAAAATATGTATATACCAAATACAGTATATTTTTGATAAATATTCGCATTTTCTAAAAAATCTAGAATGCTCAGGTGCTAATTATCTGGTGCTCGTTAATGTCAACGGGAGTAACGTTAAAATCTCGTTAACGCCTCCTTGGGTGGAAATAGGGAACATTTTGGACAAATCAATGAATGCCACTTGGCATATTGCAAGTGAACATTCAAGTTTAAGACATTCGTGTCTCCAAATGCTCGTTTGTCAAATGTTAATGTGCCATTCGGTAATAAACGATGACATGTTAATGAGGCGGGCGTTGTGCTAAACAGGAGTATTTTACACGCAAATACAATTACGTACACGATGCTTTTATTTAATCTAAGGTAAAAATCCAAGAAGATAAATGCAACAAAATGAAGGCGAGGGGCAATGACAGTAAATTCATACATGTACATGTAAGTGTGACAGCAGAGAAAACAGGGGAAATGGTAGCGATCATAAATGATTGTCGTAGTCAGTGAACCTTTGTAACAAATGTAATAAACAGCTTATTAGGACTATGTAATACCCTATTACTGTAATGTTAGAGCCTTAGAACATGCAACGTTAGATAAATATTATTTGTTTGAAAATACTTTTTGATCATAACGTAAAAACAACGTGTTTTTAAATTAATTTTAAACACCGAAATACTTTAATTTATATATCAAATTTTAAAAAAATTGAAAAAACAAATTTTAAATATTTACTTTTTTGAGTAATTGTTTATTACTTTTTTCATCTCTAAGCATAAATAAAAACGATTTCAAATGTTAATTTTTTACCAACTTAAAAAGCTCTCAACTTAAAAATGGCTATTTGCTACAAAACATAACCATTCATTCTTCCATTATTTTCGCATTGCGAGCGATGAAAGACTCCATCAAAAACCTCTAAGAATTAATTCAAATGTAGTAAAAATAAGGAAAGAATCGTAAAATAAGGTTTTAATAGCGAGTCCGGCATTCAAGGTTTATCTTTTAAGCAGTAGATGTATACTGTATTTTGAAAGGATAACAATAAAAATCTAACATGAATGGCATTCAAGGAATAAGTTTATGCCTTTTCAAATACTCGTTTAACATTGGATTTTTCATGGAAATTGGATATAAAATCAGGCATACGCATATTTGCTAGAAGTTAAATTACAAAATAAAATTTAAGAGTAATGCTAGTAATAATGTTTTACTGGGAAAATTACCAAATTTATTTGACTAAAAATTTCAGCTACATAAATCACAGATTCAGCATTTAATTCCCAATGTTTTATTACTAAAATATTTTATTGCTGATTTGTGATCAATTAAATTTATACTACATTAAGCTCATGTCGCATTTTATCACAAATTTAAACCAGTTTTTGGATTAAAAAAAACTGGAGTTAAATTATTTTTTTTAAAGATTATTGCGCCAAATACACATAATTAAGGGGTGTTAATGTGGTAGAAAATGGCTTTTCATGAAAAATACAATGATCGTTGAAAAGACATTATGATTTTAGATCAATATAGTTGTCAAATTATATACATATTCTTCCTTAAGAGTTACATAATTTGTTCAAATCTTTAAAAATCGTCCTTATCTAAACAAAATACTACATGTACTGTTAAAAGTACTGTATAGTTTGTATTTTAAAAAATAGAATGTCTTAATACAAATTATTTCCTTAATTTTTATATTAAATATTTTTATTTAAAAAATGCATTGCTTTATTTTTTAAATACAACATACATGTATTCTTATTTTTTATTTTACAATAGACAGTAAGTAAATGTACAAGTATGTATGTTTATACACCGATTTAAGTTAAATGCAACATACCGTAAAATGTATCTATCCTATTTTGTTTTTCAAATAAAATACAATACATCCTTACATTTAAAAAAAAATTTATGCTCTTATTTTTCCTTTTAAAAAAAAGCAAAATTATTAAAAAATAAAAAAATAAGATAGAAATGTGTGCACATGTTAATTAGTCGCACGATGTCATTTAAATTAAATGATTAAAATTCAACAAAAATTCAACTACCATATATTTCTTTATAAAAAAGCTAAACAAAATTATTTGAACTATACATATACTGTAAATTTTACTTAAATGTATAAAATTCATTTAGCGTTTTGAATTTTTAACATTGTGGGGTTTAGAGTTTAGCAGTCGCAATTTACATTAACTATGCGTGGGCGGGTACCAAATTTTCCATTTATTAGTTTGCAATTGAAGCCAAATTCCACGTTTAAAAGGCATTTTAGTAGTAAATTAATTTCATTATCCATTAAATCCTCTCCGCTAAGGAAATAGAGCCACCTGATTTACGGAATTTTCATGCAGAAAAGTCGATATTTCTGGGCTCGGCATCATTTGCTTCATTAAACGAGTCTGTTTTTTGCTTCTCGGATTAAAAGTAAATCATATTTGCTTTTCGCATGACTAAGTACTAAGATGGTTTTAAACGACCAACATTTAATCAGTCAGATATTAGTCTGCGCCATTAAAACGCGAATCAGCAGCTAAAAGCGTTCGGAAATCCTTTAGCAAACGCAGAAAACTTATGCTTAAATGTTCAATTAAACCAGAAAAAAATATTGGAAAAAATATCTCCTTCGCAAAACTATTTTTATATCCTGAATAAGAGTCATTTTTATGCCTAATTCATTTTTTCTTACCTCAGAAACAAATTTTCTCATTAAAGTAAACGATCAGCAATTTAATTTAATCGGTCCTATATTTACAGTATCTGTAAGGTATATTGTATATAAAATGTACTGATAAATGGTACACATAAAAATTTAGAATGATACACTTTATTTTTTATGAACTTTTCACATATCACACCCGCGTTTCTGAACTCAACATTTTACTATTTTATCTATAGCAGTTTTAAATGCTATCACCATGCAATTAACAACATTAAAATTATGTAGCACATTATAAAATGGTGGCAATGTTGTCATTTAGACGAAACTATTTATGGTAGGTCAAGATATTACACTGTATTTTACTGAATTAAGTGTAATTTGTTGACATGAATTTTACTTGACAACAATATCGTCAAACTTTAAAAGTTATATACGTAATCTTTAAAAACTATACGACTTATGTTTAAAACTATACGACTTATGTTTAAAACTATACGACTTATTTTAAAAACTATACGGCATATTTTAAAAAAAGAAAAATACATTAAAATAAATATATATTTTGTTTAAAAATACGGGTTTCTAAAAATTAGTTTCTGTTGAAGGACGCTATTTCGAATTTGAGAGCAGGTAAAATGGTCATAAATAAAACAATTTTGAGCATAAATATATATAACATGTTACATTAGAAATTCACATTTATGAAACGTAATATAGCTAACTACAGGAGCTTGGACAAAAAGTTATTTATGCATGAAAATGGCGGACGCCATTTTGTTTTGCTTCGCATTTATGTTTCAAGTTGAGAAATTGAAATGATAGAGAAATGAAAAACATAGACGGAATATGATGAGGTTTGTTTTATTCATGTACTCATCTGATATACCAGTTACATGTATTTTACATTTAAGAAGACTTTCTAGCTGATATTACAGTAATTGTCATCAAATGTGCTTGATAATGTAGTAATTTAACACCAAAATAATTTTAATTCCATTGTTTTAAACAGTTGGTTCAGTTGATGCAAGTTGTCATAACCAAGTAGAAGGAAATTACCACCACGAAAACAATTTTAAATCAAACTGCATGCATTGCAAAAATATTGCACAAATCAAATTCTTGAGACAGCTAAATTTCAAAGTAACTCAACAAATAGCGTAATAAGCTTTTGAAAATTTGATGTGCAGCAGCTATGCTAAAGTGCAATTTTCTGTGGATTTTTGCGAACCAAAACAGGACTAAACTTTTATCACAACCAAATCCAGATATTTAAATTTTCAGCAAATAAAACCCATTAAGATTCGCATTAAAATACAGATTCCCGAGCAGCATTCTCGTAGATAAGAGCTTTACCAAACTAAAAATATTTTGGATTTTGCATTGAAAAAAAAAACTCATGTAAATTTACATGAATTTCTGTCAACAAAAAAGTCGATGCAGTGCTTTTCTCTATCAGGTATACATTTCAAATATCCACGAGTAGCACAGCATTTCCATCTTTAATCCAACTCGAAGATAAAAATATGGAAATGTTTAGAAAACGGTGGGTTTTTCATTCAATCTCAACTTTTTTCTATAATTCACTGGTTCCCATGCATAATATATACATGTATTTGCGCTCATATGCATGGAATATGAAGCTACAGGTACGGGAGCGTAGATATTCAATCAAGAAGTATTCAAACAGCTACACTATCGTAAATATGCAGACTTTCGGTTAAAATATCCATTGTTTCGCAGAAAAATAGGGCGATTGTACGTATTATGGAGTACATAAGCGAAGAGATATACGCTAGGCACGCATTAGAGCAGTATGGCACTTTGATTGCATTATTGCCTGGTCCATAAAGCATAGAAAAAGCGTTTCGTGCAACGATAAAAATGCAAATTTCGCATAATGGGGAAATGTATGCAAAGCTTTCGGGGGAGGAGAATAAAGAAATGGCATAGCATGCAAACTTAAATTTTTTTCACAAAAAAAAAAGATACGGGGAAATTGCCTATGAATATTTATTCGGCAGAATAGAGTTTCAGAGAGGAAATAAAAGCAAAGAAAAATTCAACGGTTTCTTTAAAAAATAAATTCGTGCACAAATCACCCGAGAATTACAACGTTGCGCTAGCAGACGGTTGTCAAACTCAGTTATGGTCAACTTGAGTACGAAATGCAGGTAGATCAGGTGTGCAGAATGGAAAACTTCATAAGAAATAAAAAAGCAAGTAACTGATAGGCCTACTTGATTTTTTTTTGCAATGTTAATTCCTGGGTTTAAACGAATTCGGTAATGCTTAAAAAGTTATACATTCGTGCATTTTTTGGAAGATTTGATGTCCAATTTACAGTATTATTTTTATTCAGAAACTTTTATACACGTTGATTTCAGGTTAAAAGAATTTTCAAGGTTGTTTTTCACGTTCATGAATGTAAAACAACATTTCAAAATAAAATACACCGTAAATTGAAACATTGTAGTACTGCATGTGTACATTACATTGCGTTTTACCAGATATCTTGATTTTTCATAATACTTTTCATAAATTTCTTCAGCTACTTTTTGGCAACCTTAATTCAAAATTTTAAAGAAAATAGATTTAAAAAGCAGGTAACTGATACAGTACTTGATTTTTTTTCAATGTTATTTCCCAGGTTTAACCAAATTTGGCAATATTTAAAAAGGTAATTAATACATTCGTACATTTTTTGGAATATTTAAAGACCAAGTTATTATTTTTATTTACTTTGATTAAAGATTAAAAAAAATTCCAATGATGTTTTTCACTTTCATAAATGTAAAAAAACATTTGCATTTAATTATACCAAATATTGTGATTTTACTTAATACTTTACATAAATTTATTCAGCTACATTTTTGCAATTTATCGTTTTCAACAAAATTGGAGAAATTTAAAAGAATTAATTCTTTAGCAGATTCAAAGTCCTAATTATTATTACTGTTATGTTGAGAAAGTTAAAAAATATGTAGTCTAAATATTACCAAAACAAGGTTCTATGCTCATGAATGTATAAAGCATTCAAAATAACTATAACAATAACTATAACTATATCGTTGATTTTTTTACAAATATCTAAAATACGGCAATTTTATAAAAACTGTTTCACAAATTCAGTAAAGAAATACTAAAACAAGCAAAACAAAGAAGTAAGCAGACTAAGTTTCTGCAAACTTTTCACTTTTTTATAATATTCATATGCATATAAATTCAATAAAAAAAATTGAAAAAAAAAGCTTTTATTTCTTATTTATAACAAAAATGGTCGATATGATAAAGTAAACTGAGAAAGTGGGCCATATTCGACGTATCGAAAAGATGTCAGAGCTACATATGACTTATTAATTTTTCTTTGACATTGTTACCCATTTTTTCTTATATTTTTATATTTTATACATGCACAACTGAGTCAAGATGCGAAATATACTAACGTAAATACATTTTTCTCCAAAGGAATATGAGTTCATGTCCAAATCCTAATTTCACAGCTCCACTTTCCTCCACCTGACTGTCCATGACTTCGTATTAACTGTGGGCTATTTCATCGCGGATCAAAATCGGTCGAATGTAGATAATTTAGTAGCCCTAATGGCACGAGCTTTCACTTCATTTCCGGCTGCTCATTATTGCTTCCTGCTAACAGTAATGGCCACTAGCACCAACTTTAGTGCTACAATATGAGTCCCAACACTCGACTCTTCGTTCATCTTGATCCTCATTTATTAAAATGGCATACTCATTCATTGATCGAGCTGATGTCCGACAAGGACAAAAGGTCCCATTTTAGGATTTTTCTTAGGCCAAACAGCTAGAAGTTTCTTGTTTTTCACACAAAACAATTTCAGCTTTTTTGGCGGTATTGAGAAGTAAGGTGGGAAATTATGACATCACTAGCTGGAAGGCCCAGCTTTGCCTGGGCTGTACTTACTGATAGCGACGAAGTAGGCCTAATGAACGAATCATGATCGCAACGTCCCCATGCTGAAAGCGCCCCCATACCACTTTAGCAAAGGCGCTTCATGGAGCAACTTTTCGCCCACAAATATACCCACAAACATCTCTTTATTAGATGTTCATAAACAATGCTATTAAGATCTCAGATTTACTGCAAATTTAAACTTACAAAAATACTTCAAATTCTTTCCTTATTATTGTGACAACGTTTTCTTTAGATAAACTTAACAGAAATTCAAATCTGTACATGACCATATTCGATAAAACCTCGTGAATGGCAAGGACACTACCAGATTCATGGATACTAATGACGTATTCGACTGGTCCAAAAAATCTGCACCGGTGTAGGCTACAAGGTGAGGCATAAGTCTGTAAAGTCTTGTTGCGCCTACAGCCTGCAATAGTGCCGATAGTACTGTTCTAATCTGTTCTAAAACTGCCGGTCGACTGGTATTGGTAACCAACCGGAAACTGCCAATCGATTGGCAGCAAACCGAATACTGCCAATCGATTGGTAACAAACGGAAAACTGCCAGTCGACTGGTTTATTCATGATCCATCTCAAACTGCGGAATACCGCGATAACTATACATGTCAGAAGAGGCAGAATCCCCTTAGCACATTATCTCTCTCTCTCTGTGTCGACTGGTATAGCAAGCTACAAACGGCCAGTCGACTGGTACAGCAAACTGAAAACGGCCAGTCGACTGGTACAGCAAACTGAAAACGGCCAGTCGACTGGTATAGCAAACTGAAAACGGCCAGTCGACTGGCATAGCAAACTAAAAACTACCAGTCGACTGGTATAGCAAACTAAAAACTACCAGTCGACTGGTATAATAGCAAACCGAAAACTACCAGTCGACTGGTATAATAGCAAACCGAAAACTACCAGTCGACTGGTATAATAGCAAACCGAAAACTACCAGTCGACTGGTATAATAGCAAACCGAAAACTACCAGTCGACTGGTATAATAGCAAACCGAAAACTACC
>JAQGBX010000963.1:0-28789 GCA_034698745.1 Megaphyllum sjaelandicum
CGAAAACAGACTTATGCCACACCTTGCATTCGACGTGATCGTATCCAAACAGGGAAAGCCAGGATGCGCATGCGCAACCTGGCAGCAATTTGAAAATTTAGTTTTTTTCCGCCCGCCATTTCGTATTCAGAAGGTTAACCTTCGGTTCCATAACCCACGGTACTTTTCAGCATTGGTTAGTTCGTACAATGCTGATGTCTAAACTGGAGGTTAACCTTAAGTTAATTTGGAACCGGAGGTTTGTAAACCTTCAAATCTAACCTGCGCTCGTACAACCGGCCCTAAGTCACGTCGTGCACAAACATACTGGAGGTGGGTGGGGATAAACATTTAACTTAATCCAACGTGGGTGATGCCTTCTAGATAAACTATTCCCAATATTACAGTGTAAGTAAGAAAAGATTTTTTTTATAAAAATCACCTGTCGTATAAGATTACCGGAGTTATTTAAATTGTAGACCGAAGTTGTCATTTTTGAGATTTTTCAATCAATTAAAAATTGTGGGCTTAACCTTTTCGGGTTGCTCGCTTTGAGAAATGCGTCTCACTATATGTATGAGAAACTTTCAAAAGTAAAGTTTACAGTAACCATCTTGAATTGGGTGCTTCTCCGTATGACACCATGTTTTAACTTCCACTCGACAGGATGGTTATGAACCATTGTAACTGGGATGGTAACACAGAAAAAAAAACCTCGTAATTGACCTAACCAAAATATATAGTCGATATAAGAGTTGCGTGCGCAGTTTTTAATTTCAGAATGACCGAAAATAAAAATTTCCAGAAAATGGAATTTACCAGACTTTTTTTTTACATTTTTTTTATATATATTTATAGTTCCTATACCTTGGAAACATATAGTTCCATCAAAGAATTCATGAAGTATTTTAATGAAGTTTAGGACATTAATTTTGTAATAAGATATTCCAAGTTTTCTGTTGCCCTGATAATAATACATACAAAAATAATTCATTCATTTGGTCCGTGGCACCATTCCTGGAGCGCGGAATCTGACCAATAACATGTTTTTACCCTTAGTCTTTTGGAGTGATTGATGATTTATTAAGTTATTTAATTATATTCACCGGAGTACTTATAAAGCATTTGGAGACGGACGCAGTAATATATATTTTATATAGGCTACTATTTAAAAAAATCTTTGTGGAAATACTATACTACTAATTGCACTTCGGAAGTTAGATGGAGTTTTGCTGTAATTAATACATTAAAACTAACCTGTACAAAATGCAAATTAATCTGAAATATACGAGCTCGTAAATAAAACATCTACAATGAGTTCAATTTACATGCATTCACGTGAGTTCAATTTAAACGCATTCATTTTAATTTAAAACAAGTCATACAGCAGTAAATAATGCCATTAAAAATAATAACACACCGAGTGTTTATTCTCAAAAAATGTTTTTTCGCTTGCGAAAGAATTACATGTATACGAAATCCGAAGTGTGGCGTTTTAACTGACATCAATTTTTAGTTTATCCTTTAAGACAAAAGTGTAACTAATAATTGATGTCAGTTTTTACTGATACAGTATGCCATTTCTTCAACCCTCGTTTTATGACAAGGTATACAGTAACTACTACACAGTACATGTTCAGTGAATACGATATGTACGATATATATACTGTACATGTTTTATTTACTAAACCTTTATGTCAACATTTAGCGTCATGCATGCTCATTATCACGACCATGCAAAGACATGATATCAAGTCATTGTAAAACGTTCAACTGGAATGAATCTTAAGTCAGAATTTTGCGATTTATTTGTAGCAGTTGATTAATATAGAATTGTTTGAAGAATTCTGAGAGATTCTGCAGAAATAAATAACATATCCGGTTCCTTACATGTATATGCTTGTCGCAATCCCATCATGTATTAAAATATCAATATACTTTACACGTACATGTTTGAAATTCATTGAATGACCTATGGTGAAGTAAAGTAACTTTGCTTGACTTAATGCCGTCAACAATTTTTTTTTATTTTGTCATTTCTGAAGTAAGGGTACGATAGTTGAACTATGAAGTAATCAAGTATTAAAAAGACACTTCGTTAAATGGATAAATGTTATAAGTTTAGAGCCTTGTTCGCCTTTTTTTGGCAAATGAAATATCATAATATTTTAAAACATATATTTCACGATAATTCCCTAACTGGTTTGAAGTAGGCCTACTATATATACTGTGTATAGCTTTACGGTAATAAGATGACACTCAAACATTACAGACTAAAAAAAAAAGAAATTGCAACAATCTAACAATATACTATGTTGTTTTCTTTCGAAACATTATCGGAATAGATCAACAACTCACGTGACTAAAGGAAACAAAGAAAAGCTGAATTGAGCTCATTTTTAAATCTTGAACTCTTCTTTTGCGAGCATTCTATTGGTGACAAAAAGCAGACCCCCCCCTTCCATGCACCCTTCTGTTCTATACATGTACCCATATATGGACCTGATTCTTCTTATCTCCCTTCTTGCTTGCGTTCAATCGAAGCTTTGTTCATTAAAATTTCGCCATTTCATTTACTTTGATTAATCTGAAAACGTTTTGATAGACCTAAGCAAAGAAACTTAATAAGATACGATTAGATGATATAAAATACATCGGAGCACTCCGATAAAAAGCTACTTGAAAAGCGTAGATGGTTTTTTCTTAACTTTCCTCATACATGTTTACCTAATTTTAATTAAAGTTTGCTGAGCTTCAATAGTCACTTCTCGTATAATTAAAAATGCTTATATCATTATCTGGTTCACGATCTTAAAAGTCAAATATCTTTCTTGATTAATGAAAGTCTGTACACTGATTAAAAAAGCGAATTTATATTGGCAGGGCATGCATGTTTGAGGGAAAAAAAATTGAGATGCTAATTAAATCCATGCCTTCTTTTCTCGTCCAATGTGCATGTTGCTGATCAACATTTTGGAAATATTTTTTTTGCTGTTTCGTTATTTACTGTCGTCAAATTAACTTTTATTTTTAAATCCAGATACAGTGTATTTGAATTCACCAGATAACGTTTCAAATCATCGGCATGTGTCAATATTTATGTCCCCGTCTGCTTGCCATGTAAACTGATTTTTGATGATAAAATTAAATCCGAAAAATATGGCATTTAAAAGTATTATTAAAGAATATTTTGGCAATGTATTTCTTTCAAGTAGCCTAATTAAGCAATGGTTTAATTATAGTATAGTATTATACAGTATAATTTCGTTTCAACCTTGTGGAATACTTTATCAATCAAGTTGATGATATTTACTTAAGATTTAAAGTTTTGTTTGTTAAAAAACTTTTAGCATTTCTAATTCAACCCAAAACACGAATAGCCGTCATAAGATAGCCAAAAGAAAATACATAAATATTCGGGAACAAAATCAACCTAAATGCATCTACTTATATAAGTGCAAATTTGTACTTTGAATTGCTCAGATCCCAGGTTTACACAATCATCATACAGGCAGTTTCAAATTTTAACATTAAAACTAGATATTGTGCATTAATGCTAAAAAATTAAACGAGGAGAGTGTTTTTTCGCGTCAACGAAAGTGTCCCACAACTTAAAATTGAATACATGCTAATGTTTAAGCGAGAAATATTTGTAAATCTTGGAATAGAAAATTTCATCCTGAAATATGAATATATTCAGAGATTCCCTACAAAAAAATTGGGATGCAAAACACCATTTAAATTTTAGATTATTAAGCGTCCGGCATTTTTAATTTCCTTTAAAATTTGGAATTAATGATGGCTGTATATACTGATTAATATATAGGTATGCTGTAATAATCAGTATCGACATTCCGTACTAATTTTAAATTGTAGTTTCTTAGACAATTATAAGTTTATAATAAAATTCAATTTTAACATCCAGTTAGCGTATTACAATACATATAATCATTGACCATTTTCGTTAATATGAAGATGCACTTAATATTCATTACAAAAAAAACCAAAGTTTTTGACGGTATAATTTTCGGATATTTTCACAAATATCTAGAGCATATTTTCTTAAAATTGGATGGCCATGGAAAAGAAGCCAACTGAATTATGCAACATGTATAAAAGTAAAACACAAATCTGCCACGACGTGCAGGCAGCTGACATTTCTGCGTACATGTATTTTTTATCGTTTTTTTTAAAATACATCTTAATATAATGGATATACTGTAATGGATATTTTATTATAAAGTTGTCGCCATCTATGCTAGCTCAATATTTTCCCAAGACTGTAACTCTACAATCTAATTAATTTGATCACTTCAGTAATTTATTGGTTCAAAATACAGTACTCGAATTAAGGTAATTTCATGTGGTTTTGCATCACTTGCCAAACAATTACATCAATTGAATAGAAATTGTTGGTTTCTGAATACCTGATTTAGCCATTAATAATATACTGGCATGTATATTCATTGCATGTATTGGTAAATAATAGCTGTTATTGTATCACATCCGATTCATATGTTTTGATAAACGGACACGCCTGTTTATAGACGATTTGGATGTATAGGCCTACATTAATGTCTATCCCAATTAACATTTTATTCCGATATAGTTCTGTGCATTTGATGCATGCAGATTGTGCTTAAAGCGTGTTCTGACATTATTGCATCATTCTTCCATATATGGGTGCTAGGTATTTATAAGCAGAACAAAACCTGTTCTTAAATACTGAACAGATGAACAGGTGAACTTGTTCCCTATTTTAATATAATCAGGGCATGGGGTCTTTGATTACTTTTAATCCATTTCCCAAGTGGAAATTGTGAGTGTAAGCTTGAGAATATTCAAGTATGTAGGCTATATAACCGAATTTATTTAGTAATAATTTGTGTATTTAGATTAAACGTTATTTCATATTTTTAATTAGAAATATATTCTGTATAATTAAGTGGATATATAAATTTGAATTAACAAATTACATGTATTATAATTGCAAAAATATAATTTGCCTCACATCTTCATGTATCTATGGTAATTTTATAATGAAATTAATTTTCCCATTTATTAAAAATAAAGTAAAAATACATGTATATTAATATATATAGGCAAAGTAGTCAATTTAAACTTTTTCAAAAATACATATTAATTTACTGGTATAATTAGGATGTTCTAATCATTTCACCATTTCTTTAATATAAACATTTAGATGTTTATAATTGCATTATTGAAAAAATATATATACCTTAAAGTTTAGCCCCTTTTCATTTAATAATTATTTAATAAACAGTTAATGTTTTAGGAATGTTTTGCATAAAACATTTGCGTCAATGTTAATTTTTTTATTGTTTTTATTAACGCCTTTTTCGCGACTCAAATTTGAATCATAAATCCGTTTTTATCATATATGCAAACTTTTTTCTCATGCCCCAGTTGCCATATTTGCGACCAATCAATTTTTTTTATTTTTTCAGTTTTAAAAAAAAAGTATAAAACCGCATCAAGCATTATTTAAAAGTTTTGCTTTTACGCATAGTTTTACTTCGTGCTTAATTAAGTCTCCGCATGACGCTTTATTTCATCCGAAATGTAAGGTAGAAATAAAATTTAATTAATAATTTAGGCCTAATTAATTTCTGCCGTATAGATGCGAGCATGTGCTTTATGGTATGAATGAATTGTCTATAGAGTTATTTTGCGAATTTATTCATATATTCCACTGCATGGTATCCGAATTTAGCCTTTTGAAATTCAGGATTCTGAAGTCATGCACGTATTAAAAAAAAATAGTGTCTTTGAAGCGAAAATATATAGCCGGGAAAAAAAATTCAAAATCTGTAATTTGCATTTTTGTACTTGCCGAATCGTTAATGCATCGACTTCAAATTAATGAGCGCATGCATATACTGCAAGTATATTCTTCTCAAAATAAAAATTGCCACAATTGGTGGAAAGGCATCTTAATTACAAATTCACTTTTGTCGCGGCGCGCATTAAGCGTTCGTTTTCCTATATAATTTTTTTTTTATTCTGTTTCTGATTTTTTGAATTCATTTCGTATACGTATATTTAGTTTCATATTGATTAGGCCTACAGATATGCCGCGTGTACTTCGACGCGTACAAATTAAATATAGGGAGATGACACGATGCCCGTATGTAATTATCGATTTTTCCTGATGGAGGCCATTTATTCGCTGTTTTTAAGCCGGTAGCACTTTTTTACACCCCCCTTAAATTTGCGACGAACCAATGAGCTCGGCGAATGAAAAAAGCCGGATTAAAAATGTAGATGGCGCTGTCCTATGGGGATTGGTCGATTTTTCCCCATTTATTCTAATTCGACATTATGCTAATGCTTTCCGCCAGGGGTGGTTGCGCGCATGCGCCGAGCACTCGAGAGTCACCCCCACGCGTTTCAACCCCCAGTTTTTTGTGGGCTGCCTCTCTGGCTGACGTCAGAGGGCCGTATATCTTCTTCCACCCCCCCTGCCTTTCTCACCCCTGCCATCATCGTTCGGCCGTGGGGTGATTTGTGAGGTCTCTATAAACTGAGCAGCTCATGAAATTCAGACAAAAAGCGCCCTAACGAGAGGGTGGGCTCTCGTAATTTAGGAGTCTGCTTGCCACTTTCCCCGAGTACCCTTTTGCAGGAGTGTAATCACTAGTGTTAACACTCTTATTAAATTTTAGTTATAATTCTTAATGGCATGTTTAATGGCGTGCTTCATCGTGCCGGAGATGATAGCCGACGACCAATGAGGACCCACCGACGCCATATTTTTTGCTTCCAAGGCCCTAAAGAAAATGACTCGGGTTTTATGGACGTGCAGGGATCGTTTAAATTTCATTGTTGGCAATTTCTCGTTGTAATGGCCCTGGTAAGGGCGAGATATTGGAAATTCCGTCGGGGTTTTCCTCAACTGCGGCCTTAAAAAATAATGACTCTTGGATGCGGATATGGTAATTATCAGTCATTGATCGACCGTATCTAATCAAGGTTTTTCTGCCAGGGATATGGCAAGGGGAAGGGAAGCAATGGCTATAGGAAAGTTTTTTTTTTATATCTCTCGCCATTTTGCATTTTAAAATTGCGATGGAGTATAATTAAAGCGCTTTTTTGCATTCTCAGGTTGATGTTTCTCATCATGAAAAGTCCAAAAAAAGCTAATTACAAATCTTAAAAACTATTTTTTTCATTAGCTTTTCTTCAGTTGCATTCCTTAAGCAGATATAGCTATAGCCTAGCAGATTTTCCTTAATCTAACATTTGCCTAACTTTGTGGGCCTCCCTCCATCTTGTGACCATCACAGCTTCTGGATAGGTGCATGTCTAGTCATAATCTTTATGCATCAGATGTTATTTTACCCAAATGGTCGAGAAACGTGTAAAAATTCGTGTTTTGAATTATGCAATTGCGTGCTTGCAGCATCCACGTGTAACAGTAGACATATGTACTAGTATACAGGGTGAGTGGTTATCAAGTGAACCACCAAAAAAGAATTATATCTTTGAAACTAAAAGAAATAGGTTGATAATTCCTTCACAACTTTTATGTCAATTATGCTTCGGACAACTTTGCTAGCATGTCAAAAATCGATGGAGAGGGAGCTCTGGTGTCTATTGGAAAGTTGTATGGGCTGGGCCAAATTAGTCAAATAAAGGTGGTTTCATGTTTTCACGACGTATACAGACAACGTACATTAAGAATTTTTAAAGAAATTGGCGCACACAACACATTTTCAGAAAGATTGCTACATTACGCATTCCAAAAGCTGTATGTAAAATCATGATTACGTTATTTACAGTTTGTTAAAGTTGTCATGAAAAAATGAAAAAACCTTTAGTTGACTAATTCGCCCATGCGCTACAACTTTCTAATTGACACTACAGGTGTAGTGTATATGGCTTTCGACATATTAGAAAAGTTGTCCGTTGCGGGGGCGTGGCGAACCTTGACTTTTTGTTCAAGGCCACGGTCAATATTATTTTCGAATTGCCCATAGTTGACGTTTGAAGAAATGTGAAGGAATTATTTACCGATTTCGTTTAGTTTCAAAGATATAATTTTTTTTTTTTTTGTGGTCCACTTGATAACCACTAACCCTGTATGTAGATCTATATTGTAGCATATACTCTGTATATATTTATGTTACAATGTCAATCAAGTTGCAATTACAGAATTTAGAATTAAATTGTATGGTATAAATTTGACGTGCTCATATCTTGTTTAGCATTCAAAATAAATTCTTAAAACTGATATACCTGTACTTGTAATTGGTATATTTATTACAAATGACTACTTAGAAAATTTTAAAAAATGGTTTTAAAAAAGGAATAATAATTGTAGAAAAAATATCTGGTTCGCACTTGCAAAACGAGGGTTGACACGTCACCTTTCTACGCGTTTTGATCAGCAATTCAGTACCAGTTTTTCCTCTGCGTGTAGTGTTTTGTATAACCTCGTATACACTATACAACTCTGTCTGGAAGGATGGCCACAAGTTGGCAGCACATGTATGGGCCATCTAAGGCCCGCATGCTTTATTCATGGCTAGACACCAACCATATGTTGATTGTAAACCAGATGGCTTTTAAACTTACTCCAAATCTGTACTGCCATGGCGTATTATTTACTACAGTTTTGGGCTTTAAGTTCTGGTTGAAAATAGTGAATAATTTTTATCTTAAATGCGAATTAATAAGTTAAAACAGCATGTACTCTGTTATTAGCCATGCAACAAAGAATTAAAAATTGTCAATGTCTAACTTCATTGAAATCGGTAATGAAATGGAATATAAAAACTAGTATAATTGTTCAATAAAACTTTTCAAGATAAAAAAATGTCGCATAGAGAAAAATTAAAACACCTTGGGTGTGTGTGGATTGTTTTCCCCATCTCCATGTAGTGTACATGTATATACTATATGGCACGTGTTTTAAGTGAGTTCGCGGTGTATTGAATTTTTGACTCAATTAGAGCACCATTAGAGTAAGTGAAAATAAGTATTGGCAATCCTGGGCGATAAGAAGTGAAAAAAAGAAAAAGTTGAGTGATATTTAATGGATTTAGTCACAACACAAAAAACACAGGCTAAAATTAACATCGTGCAATTAAACTGCTATAGATTTTGAAATGTTATACATGTATATCTTTCAAGCACACGAGCGACTCAACCCATTTGAAGAAATAACTACCCTATTAAATGAATGCAATGTTGGAACGCATGAATAAAAAATAAATTAATAAAATTGGGGTTCAAGCTCTGATCACTTTGTCCACCAACAACTAGCGTGTTTGAGAATTCCATATTGAAATTAAATGAATACATTTCAGGGTTGTCAGATTTTTTTGTCATTCTTAACTGCATTTGTCTATAGCCAATCCATCATCTCATTTATCATGTGTAGAGTAAATTGGAATTTGAGATCAACTCTGTTCCGTACATTCAGTTCAGTGTCGTTCAACAATGAAATACGTTTCAATTATAGTTCAAACATTTACGTAAATTTAATAATCCTGATTTCACGTGAATATTCGCATTTGTGCATGTGATAGTAAAGGGAATATTTAATCTATAAAATAATTATCTTAGTCTTCATTATTGAGCTTCAATATCATGCCAAAGTTTCAGCGTACTACATGTAGCATAATTTCTCGTAAAAAAAGTTACTGCCTACATGTATTTATTTAGATATTTCAATTGACGATAAAAAATACGAAATGCTCACTGCATCGCAATCAAGCATTAGTTTTACAGGGTTCCCTCAGACCTGGAAAACCAGGAAGAGTCAGGGAAGAATGGTTTATTTTGAAAAATTCAGGGAAGTTCAATGCCGCCATGGCGATCCAAAATTGGTACTTCTACAATATTAGCTCATGGCCCATTTTCCGAGTAGAAATTTGCAAAAAAAAAATTCAAATTTTCGCAGTACATATTTGAAAAATTTTCCACATTTTCCATGTAAAATTTACACAATTTTCCACGTTTTTCGAGTAGAAATTTTCAAAATTCTATAGGTTTTCCGAGGCAAAATTGCAAAATTTCAATATTTTCCGAGCACAAATTTTTAATTTTCCGAACACAAAATTTTCCAATTTTAAAAAATGCTCATGCAAATTTTTGCTCATGTTCATGTTCATGCTCATGTTAATTTTCCAAATTGTCGTTTGTAAATTTTAAAAAAAAATATTTTTCTGTGTCAATTTTTCACGTTGTCATTGGTCAGGGAATTTTTTTAAAATCTGGAAAAGTCGAGGAAGTTGAAAATGAAATTTCTGGGGGAATCCTGTTTTAGGTTGAGAGCTCCAATATGGCTGCCACTCATTCCGCATCTGTTTCACTGGATCTTATTTGAATCAGCGTAAGAGAGCGCTTTATTGCCACGGGCGCGTTCTAGCAGGCAGCTACGACTCGTCTATCTTTAGTTGTTGGCATCGTAACCTCCGAGCGAACATTCTGTAACCCAAGTGGACGATTGACCAACAAACCACGCCTCTTCAGGGGGCCACGTCTGCATGGCAAGACGTTGTCTGCGAATTTTGAATTTTGGAATCCAACGTGGCCAAAACAGTGATGTACCACGCTTAGCATTAATGAACCGACAATTAAGAGATGCATGATCATAAGATTTATGAAAAGAGGATTGTTGATGTATGAATGTTCCAGAAATCTAAAGAAAAAAAATCCCCATAGATTTTTTGTGTGTGGAATTTAATGGGCAAAAATCCCCTATCTTAATTCATCAAAGCTGAAAACTCACGGCTATGCTGCACTTATTCAGCGGAATATTAATATTTTTAAGAGTCATTTTGTCTCCAGATGTTCCCACGCCCAGATCTCCCTATTTTCTATGAAAATTGATGATTTGCGGAAATAGCCCAACAAATGGAGCGTGTCCAGTTAGTGCGTACAATTTTACTAATTCATGTATATGCAAAAAAATAAATTTTACACGAACCTAGTTGCATAATTGCTTTTTTGCCATTTTTTTCTCTCGATTAAATCCGAATTTGATCACTGATGGAAAAAAATGTGTTTCCCACTGATTTAAAAAGAGGGCTATAGTAATGTTAATGAAGTCAGTTTTTTCTTACTTCAAAGACATTGAAAGAGGGTGGGAAGGAGGCACTATAATCACTATATTTAAATATGGAAATGGCCCGAATGGTTTGTTTCGATGTTGTTTTTGTAACCGGAAGCCCGGAGCATCTCAGATTTCTTTTGGCGTCAGCATTTTTTGCCACGTTACTTTTGTAGCCGAAACGTTATATGGTGTAATGCATATCTCGATGTTTGGTCCGTGGAAACCAAATCCCGAAATCTTGCGTTTCTCATGGCGATTGTAAAGTGAAAATAATTCCGGAAACGTTATTGTTTTTAGTTTTTAGGTGGGGAGGGGGGTATTTTTGGCGCTGTTATTTGAGTGGGAAAACAAGCAGTGAGAAGTGGCCAGCTGGCAGAGCGCCGTAGGAAGGATGTGCTTCAGTGTCGGCCACCATTGCTGTTTTTGAACGCGTCATCGGCTGCTTTTTTTAAACGGACCAATCACGGTCGAGCCCGGATTAAAAAGCACGGGGCTTACCCCCCACCATTACGGCATCAATGCTAATCTTCCTAATGAGAAATGGGACGCGTGCGTATGGCAACCGAGTCCCTTTCTTTTCTGCACTACTCCGTACTCTGTCCCCCCCCCTACCCCCCTGACGACGTCATCGTCCCCCCTGCTTTTTCACTCTTTATCCCCTCCCCCTTTTCCACTCTTGCCCTCACCCCCCGCGCATGGGCCCTCCCCTACCCCACCCTCGCTTCCTTACCCCCACGTGCTTTCCACCCCTACCCCGGGCCCACGTGCCCAAAAGCCCGCCTATCCACAGCATCAGCGCGTGGGAGAAAGTCGTGAATGACGGTGGCGCTTCTTCTGCAGCATCTCTCCTCTACCCCCACAGCTCTTTCTCTCTAGCTCCTCACTCTCTCACTCTCTCTCTCTACGTTTTCAACATAAAAATTAGTCAGGTTTTAGTTCAGTATGTGAGTGTGAACGCTTGGCTTTTCTATCGTGCAACAAGCCAGCTTTTTCGAACAGTTTTGCGAGCGGATTGTCGCCACCTACCTCTCGTTTCGAGCCTGTTATTAGTTTTTTTTTTGCCCGCTAAAGGTCCTGTATTTTGGCTTTTTTTTTGCATCGCCACAGGGGTCGCTCCCAATTCCAGCCGCTCCCGGTCGATGCACTCGGACTCTCTGAACCCCGGGTTCGGGCTCAACCGCGTGCTTCCAACGTGCAACTTCGAGGCTTTTTTTTTCTGCTCTTTTTGAAAAAGGCTGCGTTTTTCGGTCCGTAAAACATTGTCCAGTTCGCGTTGCTCCGCCTCGCCGACCAACTGACCATCACGTGCTGAACCCAAAGTAGGACTTCAGGATCTCCGCCAGCGACCCCGAAGCGTGGGTGCCACTTCCGGTAACTTTAGACACCATTTTTTTTTTGCTCGAGCATCCTATTGGCCAACTCCTCCTTGACCCGAAGTCGTGGTCACCGTCACGTGATCCATCTAGCTCCTCGGTCGCTCTGCCCGATTTCGATCAGCTTTTTTTTTTCTCGTTGATCCGGGGCGGGTCATCTTTGTCGAACGTGCTGACCATTGCGATTCGTCCGAGCAGGACGACTTTTTTCACCCCCCCTCCTCCTCCGCCGAAGTTTTTGACCACGACCACGTGACCGGAACTCTCGCGCCTCGATCAGCTGGTGGCTAGCGCGCGGTTGTTTTTCGCGGTCACTTCCGGTTTCTTCGCTTCCGCCACCCCCCACGCTTGGCAAAGTGGCGACCTCGGCGCTCACCACGGCACTGACTAAAAAGTGGAGCCTGTTGTCCCATGGCGGGGGTGGGCTCAACCTGCACTGTCGGTCAAGCGCCGGCGATAGTCCGAGCGGTTTGCAGCCGTCCAATGGCGAACGAGAACGCATGCTGCTGATGGCCAGAAGCATGCAGCAGCAGCAGCATCAGCAGCACAACAACAACAACAACAATAACAACAACAGCCACCACCAGCAGCACGAGAACAGTCCGGACGAAAATGCCGTCGTCCACCAGCAGCAGCAGCAGCAGTCCATGGTGGCCAGCGAGTTTTCAGGCATGCCCAGACCCGCCCTGGCCCTGGCCAACGTGGTCACCACGACCACTTCGGCCAATTCGGCGTCATCCATCAACAACGCGGCGTCCTCGGCGTCCAACTTGGAAGCGGCCAAAGCCCATGTGGTACGTAGCCATGGAGTGTCCATTTTTGTTGTTGTTGTTGTCGATTGATTCGTCCTCCCCCGCACGAGCACTTCCGCCTTCCTCTCGCCGTCTCACTTCCTTTTTGCCGCCATTTTTGTTTTGGTCCACTGTCCACACGTGTTGTGTTTACGTAATCCCCCCTCCTCCTCCTCCTCCTCCGATTTCGTTCGGCCTTTTTAAAAAATTCTTGTTTTGGCACTTGATGTGGTCCGCGCATGCCCGCAACTCGACAACACGTTAAGAGGTGGCGACGCCGCTGAGCCATGCGGAGTGTTGCTCACACTCCGAAGCAAGGCGATGGGCGTTCCACGAAGCCAATTCTGGTCGTTGCTGGTGTTGCTTGTTTTTTTTCTTTCTTTCATCGCACTTCTTCTCCAGTTTTGGCCTTTCTTGGCTCTTTCCTATTTGCTCGGTTTTCTCCACTTTTCTGTTTACCAGAGTGTCCGCTGAGAGACGCGCCGCGTTTGGGGCCTTCGCCGTGCCGGAGGATCCGCCAGTTGGGCGGCGGTGCACGGTGCATGGTGCACGGCGACCGTCCGTGCTGTAATTGCACGATGCGAAGCGCGATGTCCGAATGGGTTTTTGGCTGGAAGGCAATGGTCCAGGGTATTGCAGGTATTGAGCGGTTATTGAGCAGTTATCGAAGGGGCTTGACCATCAGGATTGATGGAGGCGACGCGCGCCGTTATGACGTAATAATGCCTCCACGTTGGCAAAACCTTCCGTGGCGAGGTGTAATCCAAATTTCTCAACAAAAAATGCATGTCTCTTCAGGTTATTGAGCGGTTATTGGGAGGTTGACCATCGAGATTGACTTACGTAATGTATGTTCCAAAATGGAGTCAGTTCTCAGTTGCATGGTTGCAGGGGCCTATAATTCTGGCGATGATTACCGGATATGCTCGTATTCCAACGCACAAATTGTTATTGCAGCATCTTCAGGTCATTTCAATCTCTGAACCGTTTGACCA
This sequence comes from Megaphyllum sjaelandicum, assembly GCA_034698745.1. Classification (NCBI taxonomy): domain Eukaryota; kingdom Metazoa; phylum Arthropoda; class Diplopoda; order Julida; family Julidae; genus Megaphyllum; species Megaphyllum sjaelandicum. Next base: position 14,222 of record JAQGBX010000963.1, read on the forward strand.
TCCGAATTTCTGGATGATTTCTTGTACGTCACCGTATATGCCGGTTAAAAAAGGCACGACTTTCACTATAGGCTTAATGCAGGGTTTGCATGGTGTCTTGCGAGGCTTAGTTTGGTCAGTTCGGTTCTGGACCTGGTTACTGTCTACTATAGCCATGATCAACCGTTCGAGCGAGTGCATGCCCCGATCACGTGTCCTTCCTTTACTGGGGGGCAAAACGTCTGGGTTTGGGACAGGGTGGACCCACTTGCCCGAATTGTTGTCAACTTGTTTCAGTCTGGGTTTTTATTTTTTTTTATTTCGCTTTGCACTTGGCCCCAAGACTCGCTAAAGGGGTTTTGCATCTCGGCCCCCGGACCAACTTGCCGAATTGTTGTTATTGGTCTCTCGGCCCGGTGTTTTTCGTTTCGCACCCGAGGGCGGACCCGTCGAAAGACGCGTCGCTCAAGAAAGGGTTGCCATGTATTTTTTCGTCCTCCGTATTTTTTGTTGCCTATGCCATTCATTCTTCTTTTTAGGCATGCATCCACATCCTATATGTGTACTAAATAGGCAGTTTGGCGAGGGGAACCGGTGGGACCTCGGTGGATTGCATTGTTTTGGACGACTTGCCTTTTTATCCGCGTTCTTGGTCCCCTCCTCCTTTGGTCTACCTTGAAAATATGCTCGGTTTGTCCCCATATTCGCACGCATACAAACAACCTCCGAAGACATTGTTGTTGGGCGTGGATTTTCCAGAGACGAACGGGTTATTCTCGTCTGTACCCCTTTTTATCCTTAGTGTTTACCCCTTTTTTTTCTTCCTACCCCTTTGCTTCTTTTCATAGCTCTTGGTCGCCTTGGCCATGTGTTTAGACCCTGCTTATAGGAGCTCCTCCAGGTCGAGCTAACGCCATGATGCATGACGTTTTCCCCACGCCTGTTTGTAGGCCTATGTTTTTGAGCCTCTGCTTGTTGGGCACCAAGTTGGACAACACGAGGTTTATTATAAGCACGTAAATTTCGCAAATTTGACTCTACGACGATTTTTTATTTGTTTACAAGCGATGATATCTCCAACAAATGCCAAAAACATGAAAAATTTCTTATGCGTTCTAAACGAAATATCATTAAAACGATCGAACAAAGAAAACGGTATAGCATGCCTTGTTCTAATAATTCAATTGTATTATTGATCACATGCACAACGTCACTATAGCCTCAAAACCTTCGAAAACCTTTGGTTATCAAATGACTGTGGATCTTTCTTGGTGAACTGCTTGAGCCATGCATAAGGCGTTTTTTTGCCAAGTGCATGTATACTGTACATGTAGGATATAATGTAGGCTATGTATTATTTCAAAAAAAATCATTTAATGGATTTTCACACAGTATATACACGTACAGTATGTTCTTTTTGAAACTGTTTTAATCGTGATTGGTTGAAGGTACATGTGATTCAATACAAATTGATAACCAAATCGAACTAATTTGATAACCAATTTTTAAAAAAATTGCAATAGCAAAGGTCCCCTGCATATACATGTACTTCTTATCATGAACCGATTTCATAGTCCAGGTTACCAGTATGTCAGAATATAGGATCTTCAATCATGGAATTGATTATAGGTTTGCAGCTGAAATGACCTCATTCATAAGGAAGTTTGCTTTTGTTAATGAATAAAAATTGAATAACATGCACGTGGAACAGCTTTGGATATATGTGCACGTTGGGTTAGCTTATAGCTCTATAACATCTTTAAATGCAAAGTGATCTATGTGGAAATGCATCGTAAAGACGTCAGTGTACCAACCATTCTCGAGCAAACACGCTTCGAATAAAAGTGCACGAATTCTTCACGCAGTGAAATGGCTAACCAAAAGATCCAATAGCCCGCAAAATCAATCGAAGAGTTGGTTTCACGACGCAATTTCAATTAAAGCACGTCCATGGCGTTACTTGCTGGAGAAGGATGTTACTGTTGCCATGACTGTTGAAGGTAGATCAGCCCTTGCGCTAGCACACTCGTATATATAGACAATGTTTTGTTTTTGTGCGGAATCGTGCTGTAATATTTGCCAATTTCGCAGTTTATTCAATTTAGTTTTTTTTTTTTTCATATATACATTTCTGATTGACGGTTACGCCATTGGATCGAACTATAGCTAACGCAAATCATTTGTCTATTTTATCGACAGCGGTTGATATAAAATGCAAATTTGCATGGGACCGTTTCACACACACATTCGATTTCCAGCGTGTATATCCATCCACGATATGCAAGATCTCGGAAATATAGGGACGCCCACAAACAGAGGCTTGCCTGGATGCAGACGGCATGCATGGGAAGGGACCCCTGGTACACGGGTCCCCGACTTGTTTTTCAGACAAACAAATAGGGTCTTAGAAAAAAGCTACAGGACGGGTTCGCTACCCCTATGCAACGCTACCATTCGTATTCAAATGAAAGCGCGCAGATAAGTCCCATGGACCCCGGGTTCATGAGACAGAACGGGTTAGATTATGTTTGTCCTGAATGGGCAATGGTGCTCGTTAAAATTTCGGCTAATGTATGCGTGTGTACTCTGTATACAACTTGGCAGAATTAAAAGTTGGAACCTTTAAAAAAGATTAGCGTCGGAGTCTTGAGCCCCTGCTTTTTCCGACTCTAGTCGATGGCCGTGGATCCACTTTCTTCAGCTGATGGGAGAACCTGGGCTGAAAAGGTTTTAACGATTGGCTTAACCATGTCGACGTTAACAAGCATAACTGCGGGATAAATATAACTCTAGTTCCAACAATGGTGTTTTATTAGTGAACCCGGGCTTTGCCCCTTCCCATGCCTTTATGGGTACACGGCGATTTCGTCTGTAGGATAATCGACATAGGCTTTTCAATCCTATTGCATTTTTCTTTAATACGGCATAGCATCGTAAAATTGTCCGTTTTTTGAAGCTGGGCTTTTCATTTTTATGGGGTTTGATTTTATCATCAAATAAACCCCCTTTACTGCCTTTAAAAATTGAGTTGGCAGCCATTACCGCGCATGGTCTCGCCGTGTTTTCATTTCAATGAAATTTAATAAAGATATTTGGCCAGTTGTGAGACCGTGCATTTTGGCAATCTTCAATGTAGCATGCAAATCATAACAATAGGTGTGTTTGGTAAAGATACCAGCTTAACCGACTACTGTTTGATACTGGTCCAGGTATAATGAGATGAAAGAGCTGCGCTGCGTTAGAAACATTGCATCCTAAATTCAGACAAAGCGTGCAGATGAAAGTTCATAAAATTAGATGTTTCCCACAACTATGAAAATGTTGTTTCCTTTACGGTTTCTAGTTGTGTAAATCATCTTGATTGTGATTACGTATGTATTAAATTGAATTTTAGATGTGTTTTTGCACTATTAACGATAGTTTAAGAGACCACGTCTTTGTTGTTGTTGTCAGTATGCATAAAACGTTAACCACAGCAGACGCACCAACTCCTTACTGTAACGTACTTGCAAATCGTAATTGCAATAACATTTCTTTGAAATGTGATAATTGAAAAAAAAATGGTTTCATTATTGATAGTAGTATATAAAATGCCTCTTCTGGCTCACTTTGATACTGTAATGTGGACCTACATTTTTTTGCACTTGCCCGGAATCGAACCGGGGTTTTTCCCTATATACATGCTAAGGTCATACTACCAAGGCTATTTCTCAGCAGCAAAAAATATAGCTTAAAATTTGACATCTTTTACAATGTTGAGTGCAAAATAGACAAAAAAGGAAAGAAATATGGTATTTGGCAACAAAAAAGATATCTATCAATACATTATTTTCATAGTTGGGAGATGCATGCAACTTTTCAGCAATGCAAAATAAATCCAAGCTAGTGAACAAAATATATTATACACTACTAATGATCAATGTATACATGTATATTTGCAAGATAGGGCAAGAAAATTCTGAGTGGTCTTTGGCCTTCAAACTAGAATTATTTACAAATATCATGCAGAAAATCTGGGGATGATCTGGTTTCAACAAATTTATTATTAACAAAGTGATGATAAATTGTGGATCCGGTCATAACAGTGATATTGTTACTAATACAGAGCCATGTAAACGAGCAACTGTATTATCAACCTCAAGCTATGCAGTGAAAAAAATTCCGTAAATGTTCTTAAGTTCAACGTGAAGTGGAAGCTATAATATGCCCACAAATGTGCAAAAAAATTATACATTTGGTGAGGAAAACGTAATGCAAATTAATTGGATTTCATTAATTCTTGAGGATGTTCGGTCTTTAACCGGAAGTATTAATTGTCGTATAATAAAAAAATTACTAAAAACAAGGTTGTTATGGATATTTTTAATAAGAAAGTGGGAGTTTATGTAAAAATTCAAGATAATAAAGTGTTAGGACTCCCTAGCCTTAATGGTGCGTTCATGGGACTTCACATGCTAATTTTTAAAATTAAGATGCATTAGTGATGTGTCATCTTCTATATATGTAAAGAAGAGATGTATGTGGGTATGTGTGTGGGTGTGTTTGTGTCAGGGGTCGATTAATCCGATTATTCTTTAATAAAATGTCCGATTATCGGTTGATCTGATTAACCGATCATGCCCGATTAATCTTTAACAAGATTTTAGTAACGGTCCGGGAAATGCCGGCTTTTTAGCATTATGGTTTGCATTATGATATACATGTGATTAGGTTACAATAATGCATAACTAAAGGACCATGGGTTACTTCTAAAATTAATTTGAATTGTGTCTGTACAGCCCGGGCAAAACGGCTTGTTCACTATAGAAGATAAATCAAGAATTCGATGTGTGGCCTATTAGTTAAACTACATACAAGATTTTCGAATTGGAGACCGCATTAGAATCGTAATGATTTTTTTACAGTATAAGAGTACGTCAGACTATTCTAAAATTGTGAAAATGAGAATTGTTTTTAAATATCCCTTTTGAAAAATGAAAAAATAACTTCATTTTCAAAATACCCATATAGTAATTCGAAGTTTTCAGCAATTCTAAAAATGTCTGTGTGTATCATTTGACTAAACAATACTTTCATGGGGATATTTGGGTATTATTCGAACAAAATTGATGGCCGGTTATGAATATATGTGGAATAAAACTGGGTGAACTTACTAACATGTGCCTGCATGGTTTGCTATTTTTTTTATTGAAATGCATGATGGTAGGAAAACGTTCAAATTCTATACATTATCATGAAGTTACATTGTAATATTTCTCCTTTGACCTTAGGCTTTCTGGCTTTTTTAAACAAATGCTTATTCACATTTTTTCCCAGAAATTGCCCTGGACTAAGCGTACACATACCCTACATATCGGCGTTTGAAAATAGGAAATAATCGATTCCCTATAATTTACAATTTTTTACGCTTTTGCCAGTTTGCCAGGCATATAAAAATAGGTATTTTTTTTCGTATCATAAAAAACGCACAAAGGTGTCTTAAACCTACCGTCAAGGGAATCCTTTGAAAAACTGTATGCATGTAACACGCGATAAAAAATTGATTGAAATTGTGCCTTGACTTGCAAAAAAAAAATCCGTTTGGATTCTGGCAAAGTTTTGAATACAATCCTCACTATACTGTAAGGTGATTTCACCGAAAACGAAGTTGAGCTAAATCCGTGAAATCCATATTCGGTGTAGGCCAAGTGGGTATAGTCCCATATTTAGTTTTTTTAGGCGGCATGAGGGGAATGAGTGGGCTATTATAGCTCAATTTTTCTTAATTATGAGGACCCATGCAATTTTTTTTTGTCTTAAAAAGTGCTGTGTTCTCGATTTTTTTGTGGGATTTTTCGTCAAGAATTTCACTGCCAACCAATTGAAAATTTCCCAGTGAGTGTGAAAATACCTCTTAAAATAGTAGGTAACACTTTAAAGATGGCGCCACCTAGACTTCTATAAAGATTGGGGTTACTTTGCCATCTTGCACTATAGGATCCAACTCCACTGTTACAAAATTAATTTCTACTTAAGAGATGGCGCTTCATGTCATCGTACCGTATTAGCATTCATATATACCATGCAATAGATGTGATCATAACGATATTCAATATAAAATTGCGTAAATGATTTATTAATGAATCCAAGAATAAAATTTTTTAAACAAGGAGTTTTTTGTGAAAACAAGCTTGCTGATTGTTAACTGAGTTTTTTGGCAGATTCACATTCTTTTGCATTGCAAATAAAGAAACATTGTTTGGCACTCTGTTGTAAGCAACCAATCATTATAATCTTCTTTGATTTCTTAGGAAATTGAAATTCCTATTGAACAACTCCTTTGTTAACGCTATTACGCTGAAAACCTACTAAATTTCTTTAATAAGGTTAACTAATATTAAAATCAACAAATTTACATATTGTTTCAATAATTATAAATCCCACTCGTTTAGTTAGTGTATGACGTACTGTATAATGCACTTTCCACGTTTCCTTTTTTTTCCTTAGTCAAATCTAATCACATTTTCATCACGCGGTTCGCTGATTAAGTTTTACAAATTCGTTGTTTGTTTTTTTGCGTGCAGTAATCAAAACGTACATGTATTAAAATTGGAACGAACAAGTTATCTTCAGTTCATCTGTTTTACAATGATGCGTTCGACGTATGGTGCGTCGGTAAATAAGCAACGATAACTCATGGCAACTAAATTATTTCTGTAATAACTAATTAGGATGCAGAATTACACAGTACCGGTGTACTTTACCGGATAGTGGTGACTTAATCAGTCGTTCATATTTTCAGAAATTATAGATTATTTGTTGATCTTAATTCGAAAATACCTATCACATTTGGGAAGGATTAAGGGTTCCCCCATACCTGGAAAACCTGGAAAAGTCAGAGAACTTGAAAATGACCTCTAAAAGTCAGGGAAGAAAGGTTTATTTTTAAAAAGTCAGGGAAATTATACGCAGTCATGGCGATCCAAAATTAGTACTTCTACAAGGTTATAGCTCAGGGCCCATTTTCCGAGTAGAAATCTGCAAAAAGTTTCCACATTTTCGGAGTACAGATTTGCACAATTTTCCACGTCTTCCGTGAACAGATTTACACAATTTACCACGTTTTCTGAGTACAAATTTGCAAAATTATCCACGTTTTCCGTGTACAAAATTGCCAAATTTCCCCACTTTTTCCGAGCGCACATTTTTAACATCTTCCCATTTTAAATTTTTTTTAATGCAATTTGTTTAAATTTTTATAAAAATGTCTATCTTAATTTTCAAAATTGTCGTTAGTAAACTTAAAAAAATATTTTCCTGTGTCAATTTTGGAAAATTGTTAATTTTTTCACGTTGTCAACTTGTCATTGGTCAGGGAAATTTTTTAAAACCTGGAAAAGTCAAGGAAGTTGAAATTTCTGGGGGAACCCTGGATTAAACCATGCTATACATTTTAAGAGAACATGACCAATTTCCCCATTTTTGCTATATGTATTCTGCGCTGTACATACTTGTATTGTACGTGTATATTTAGTACGTTTTTAGCTTTTATTATCCGAGTAGAGATTCCAGTTTCAAATACGGCAATTACGGCCCGCTTTCAGGTCTATTAAAGCCATTAAATAATACACGAGGAATATTATTAAGTAAAAGATGCCTTTTCAAGAACCATTTAAATTTCTTGCCAATTGCATTAAATGCTATTCAAAAGCATCACGTGACACGTAATGAGAAAGGTGATTGCACCGTTCACAGAAATGCTTAAATTGTTTGCCTCAGCAAGATTCCGAGCCTGTAAAACTGGATGTTGGTGGTGCAACCTAGTACCCATAAGTTAACTCATTTGTATACATTACGCGCAGTTAACCCAAATAACGACGCTCGAACGTCTCCAGCTCAGATTGTCTTTTTAATCGCATTTTTCGCGTCTTTTAATTCCTGACTTATGTGTGACTTTTGGAGGGTTTTTATTTATTTTTTTAACTCTGGCAATGAAGGGTTCGTGGCGGTGAGGGTTTTGCACGCAGAACTGCCGGGCCAAACTGGGTAACTGGGGTCAGGAAGAGATGGAAGACATTTTGAGCAGGTTGCAGTCTGGCTCCAGATATATTGCTAAATAAGCCCGTGCTAGTTAATATATGCAAACCCCGATTTCAATGTTCCTAGCGTCCTGCAAAGCCGAAAAAGCATGACTAAACTTTAGTGCGCAGACTCGGAAGGGGGGAGGCAGGGGATGCAAAATAGCCACCCGGGCTATATATAGGTGATAAAAAGCAATGTTGTGGATGGTCTTAACCCTTTTAGTTTTAAAAAAATGCAGCTATTCAACCCTTCCCTGCCGCTTTTAGCTGTCATCCTCCCTCTAGCCAGTGATGACAGCCCTAGTAAACCATTCACTTGCCCCTACCCTGTCACAACTCCCCCCAGAAACACTTTTTCATCCCACCCCATGCGAATGTCCCCCAGAAAACTATGGCCCCGCAGACTGGGTTCTCAGCCCTGGGTGCTGCTTTTCTTCTCTCGTAAGGTGCTTTTAAGGATCCAAACTTGTTTGGCTACCCTCCAACTTGTTTGCTACGCCACTTTTTTTTACCCCTTTTTTTGTTTGGGTCTGCATCCTGTTTTTTGCTTGTTTTTTTTTTTGTGCCTGTAGGACCATTGCTCGCTGGCTGCTTGGCAGCCGCTTTTTGGGCTTCTGGTTCGTTCTGCATTGGTCACAACAACCGGTACCTCGGTGGTGCTTCTTGGGCCCTGGACATCCCGCGTTGCAACGTGCCTGTTTCTGTTGTTGTTTTTGTTGTTTGTGACGTCATCAGCATTGTCTAGAAAGCCCCCAAGTGGGGGGCTGCGGCAACAAGCGCGGTGGGACCGCTCTGTGAACGGTTTTTTTTATCTCTGAACGACGAATAGATGCGGGGTAATTTTCTTTGAAAAAATTCTCCGAAAATGACGGTGCGATTTCCACGGGGTGGAAACCTTCTGGATTTTGGTTATTTATCGCCACCTTTTGCCCATGCCTAGTAGGTCCATTTTTTATTTTTTTTCCTATTTTTTTTTATTGTAACTGATACGATGTTGGGTTTCGTACCTTTTGAGGTTGCATGTGTGCCTATAGTTTCGGTTCTTTTTTTTTGCGTACGTTAATTGCGAATTTTAAAACATATTACTGCGGGACAAATTAGTCCAGTTTATTTATTGCTGATTTCGTAATTTTTGTTTGTAAACATGACTTTTCACGAAATGTTCCTGGAAGTGAACGTGCGACGAGTATACCTGTACACGCAAGATAACGATGTCCTGGTCTTATAAAAAGAGCGAATATAACGAGCTTGTTTCTCAATTATTTATAAAAAAATGTTTTATTGGCTTTATTATTACTACGATGTCTCGTTATTAGCTTTGTTATTAGTTTTATTTTGTCAACAACCAGCTTTTTCGCAATTTGTATAAGCAGAACGAGAGCTGCATTTTTAATTTATTATAATTTATATTGCATAAGGCCTACTTTTTGTTCGTTTTATTCTTTTCCTGGTTTTTTTATTTAATGAATACGTTAATGCATCGACGATAATAATTCGTTAGATTCTCAATTAAACGCAATTTGTGGAGCATTTAATTTTTAATGATCAAAGAAGTCATGTAATTTCATTTCCGTGATAATTTGAAAACTTGAGTAATATTTTTAAATTTCCAAAACAAGAATATTCACTGTTCGGCAACATTGTCTTTACGTATATACGGTTACATGTTTTATTTATGCAGTATTTGCCATGTAGTTCCAAACTTTGATTAGTAATTAGAACTAGTTTTTATCATATGTTGTATCTAATAATCTAACATGTAACAATGAAAAACGTAAGTGATCAAAATCAAAGCAAATATTCCTTAATGAACTTTTTCGAAAAGTTTTAGACGATTAAGGGGGGAGGAAAAAGAAATTTCTTTTGATCCATTTTTTTTCCATTCTAAATTTCGATTAGTTTTGTCGGTTGATTTTTAATGACTTGGGAATAGTGTAGTTTTTTTTAGTTTTTTTTTTTATAAAACTGCGGCTTTCGTTTCATTTTTTAGTTTCCTAGTGCAACATTCAATAACATTAACGGTAAAAAAGCCATGCATGACCAAAAACTACTTACATTTGGTTCTCTTGTATAGACGTAACCTTTTTGCTCTGCATACATTTCCTTCAAGTTACCCCTTTGTTGGTAATTAGAGGAAATTATCATTTTAAATTAATGATATAATTAATTAGACACTTAGACTCGACTCTTATAATTCCGCAGCTTTTTTACTTCGAACGTTACACGGTTCTTTGCACTCTGATTTATAATTCAGTTACTGTATGATTTTTTTCTGTAGTTTGATTCTTTTTTATTTTAATTAAATAGTATTCTAGTGACGACATCTTTATTGCAATTAAGAACTTGCAGTGCATTTAATTCTGAGCATCTAAAAAGATGACAGTGACTTTTTCTTGAAATTTTTACGTTATACAGTTTATATTTTTTCATAGGCGGATGCATGGCTATCACGCATGCATGCATGATTGTTTGGGTCTTCCATGATCATCATGCAGATATAAGAATAGGCCTAACATTAAATTTATATCAATTAATGTCTTACATTAGGTTAGTTTTTTAGATGCTCTATATTTACCGCAATTAGGATGTAATTTCATGGTTAAAGATTTTTTATGAATTGATTAACCGCGTCTACTTTTAAGCATTGCAATGCTTTTTAAAAGTATAAAACAATGATCATGTGCAAAGAGTAATATAATAGGATTTTTGGTGATCAATTGTTAATTAACGATTAAACGGGCATGGTGATTAACCAGTCTATTAATTCGTCATCAAGTCAGATATTTTCTAGCCTTTGCTTCATATAAATTTATATGCAGAATTCTCTTGGTGTGCAATGGTTGTTTAACCATTGATTTTAAGCGGCGCAAATGCATTTGCGCATTGGCGAACGTGGATTTAACGTATATTTAATTGTATTAATGATTAAATGTGTTACCTATTTAGGAAAAAGGGACTGAAAATCGGTAATTTAACTTCCGTTTTAATCGCACCCATTTAATTTGAATTACCGTATACATGCATACTGGTACGAATTGAATTCAACCAGATGCAAAATTTTTGAGTACGCATGCATGTGTGATATGATTAGAAAATACACCATATATAGTGTGTAAATGCAGTATAATGCATAGATCATATTTTTATACTGTATGTAGAAATTAATGTATTTCCGAACAATTTTGCGTAAAGCCCAACCCTATAGCTTAATCGACGATCTAAAGACCTAGGCCTATAAAAAACAACGTATGACGTGCATGTTGCATTACGATCAGTTTAATATTAATATGTATATTTGCTTTTAATCTGCACGGTTATTTAGACATGTTATAATAACTGATATTTGCCAAATATATTTTTGAAAAAATTATATATGCGTTCTTGATATGGTTTGCACCATTTTCATTTCGCGTTTTGAAAAGAATGTCATCGCTAGAATACTGTTTCATATGTCTTTGATTCTTTGCAAATCTAAATGCAAAAGTACTCGGCTTTAATAATAAGATGAATTTTAAGCCACACGCAGAGCAGATTGAGCCAATTTCCATCGGTTTAAATTTCCTTGCTTTGAAGTATTGAGCATCCATGGCAGTTGATTTTTTTTTGCGTATATGGGCCTCATGCAGTGCCCTTTTTATCTGATTCTTTGCCAGTTTTTAGTTTGGTTTTAGAACATACTGTTTGAACATACTGCATTTGCAGAAATTGCACCATATTTGTCCTTAATTCCGTTTTTTTTTCCTATTTCCAATTGAAACTCTGAAAACACTATAGGGGTACTCAGACCGAAGCTTTACGAATGGTACTTTTTGACTGTGAAGACGCGTGCATGTGCAAAATCGACAACCTTATTGGTTTAAAAATGCAATCTAGGTTATCAACGTTAGAAATCTAGAAATCACGCAGTCCTTTTTCGTACTTGACTTCACGACTGGAGTGCAAAAGGGTCGTCTTATAAGCTTTTATCTGAGTACCCATATTAGAATCAAAGTTAAATCCACTAAGATTTAATTATTTGCACGGACCTTATCAAGTGATTTTTTTATTGGAAAAAATATCATTATTTTAGTCGAGCATTGTATAATTCACCGATTTTTTTTCACACATTTTTGATCTAACATCGGAACGTCAATAAATCTATATACTGAACTGTACTCACAACCACTTCCATAGATCTCACTTGTAATTAACAGTGATTTTGATTAATGCTACTTCTGTAAATAAAGTCAGTAGAAGTAATTTGTTGAAATCAATTAAATTAATCGTGATAGCTTGGAAGCTCACTGTACAAATTGAATCTGGGAGAAAATACGTGCGTTTATACAGATCATCACTGCACAGGCTTTCGTTGCAAATTTCAACACTTGAGTCCTGTGAGTCTGTTCAGGTGATATAACCGTGTATAACGAAATGTTATCGTTTATGCTTCCTGTCAATAATAAATTTTGGAGGTGAATTCGCTCAAAGATTAACTTTTCATTTTTTTTCAATCCTCAATTGAAAATACTTGTAAATTAACTTTAAAGTGCAAGCATGAATATTGAAATTTGCATTTTGTGCATACTATTTATTCACCAATGAATGTGTGATTCATCAAACCGGGACCGTAATCTCCGAATTATACAATATAAATATTTGCGATGTGAGATTGCAGGTCATACATTTTGCGTTTTGGTAGGTTTTTGAATTTCTGTGGGAAATAACTAAATTATCGGTGCTGTTTTAAAAGCATACACGCACTATAGATGTTCTGCTAATCAGTTCGCAGATTTTATTAGGCGTTTGCAATGTTCTAAGAATGGAATCTTTTGGCATGCAGCTTTAACCGGCAAGCATTTTTAGAGCTTTCGAAGCAGAAATATTCCATAGCATCTTTTGGAATGCAATGAAGGTTTCACTTTTTTATTATGGATGCATTGTGATATTTTAAAATAATCACTCGTTAAATTCAATCGGCATCAATAATTATTTCACACGGTGTAATTTGGCAAAGACTTGAGTTTTTCGTTTGGTTGTTGGTAATTTTGACTACTGGATTAACCGGTAAATTCGATTTATGGATTTTGAATCATAGGCGTCCATGCCTTTTGGTTGGTCATGGTTGGTCATGTGAAATACCTTTTTTGCCAATGATTTCCACGAGAATATTCACCCTGCATGGTCAATGTCTGAGATATAATATACACGAATATATTTCATATAATGTTTCGTTATTTGTCTTTAACATTTCAATTTGCAAATTGCTATACTTCATTCTAACGGCTTTAATAAACGACGGCCATTTTTTTCTCTTCAGGGTTATTGTTAAGAGCTGCGATGTAGATACAACTGTAAATTTCAAATGTGCGAGCATACAAGTAAATGATTTATTAGATTACAATATTTTAGCTTTCATTCCTAACACGCATTTGAATTATCTTTATCTACTCTTCCAAAGAAGTAAACTTTTATTCGAATATATACAATGCAGCATTTTCATTTTTTTTTAGTTTCTATCTTATTTCTTTTGTGAAATTTTTATTTCGATGCTCGCGTGCAAAGCAAGCGCGTCTTCTTACGATACAGAAATTAAATTTTTGAGATGAAATCTAATAGCAAAGTAAATTATTCTTCGCATCTTATACCTGTTCGCACGCAATTCGGAGATTGATAAAAAAACAACACTAGAATATGGTTAATTGCATTGGGTCGGAGAATTAAAGATGATTTTATTTCAAATCTAGTCGCTGCGATGTAGGCGTACGAAGACGCCAGCTGATATAATGAATTTACGTTCTGACGCTTTAGAAGAAAAAAACAATTTTTATTAAGACACATTTTTTGATGAAACTAAAATGAGAAAACTTATAGATGAAACCGTTTGGCTTATTACGTGCTTTGAACATTCCACCGTTGAAGGAATTTTGAACATTTTCAAGTACTCTCTGCGGTATACCCGCATTTTTTTGTCTTCAACATGTACGTTTTTCCTCTCCCGTGATTAAAAACAGAATATGTATTCGCTGTGGGCACAAATGTATCTGTAAAAATAATTGCATCTATATAATTTGCTAGTCTGGAGACTGTTGCACTAGTATTTTTTTAATGTTAATCAGAGATGGCAATATCTAGATAGCTTGGTTTCATATGCGACTTTAATGACTACGTGTTTAACGAGGTTTTAAGCATTGTGTTTTAAGAACAACACTTTCTGCAAACGTGAGAAAGTATAAAAGGGGACTACAGTCTCGTGCTTTATACAATAGAATCATGTGTTCATGTTCTTAATATTCAAACATTACGAACACTTGCATACATGATGATAGTCTGTATCCCATACTGCATGGTGGCTGCTGTACTGTATTTAAGAGAACGGAAGGCTTGCATGTTAACATATGATAAAATTCAATTCAATTCAACTCAGAACCCTACAGTCAGCAATTGAATGCCATATGGTAGGGGGGTCAAGTCCCTTTTTAGGAGAAAGCTCCTACATCATTTGCGACTTAGTAATCATTGTTAAACTGAACTCGAGTTAAATCTGAACTAT
>JAQGBX010000964.1:0-28776 GCA_034698745.1 Megaphyllum sjaelandicum
GCTGACACATCCCCTGGCGTTGGTGTTTAGCCCTCGTGTGCAGAAATAGGCCAACGTTAAAAATCCACCAACCAACCTATATTAAGCCAAAGAATTCAGCTGCCACAATGTGTATGGCTGAATGTAAACTATATTTTACATGAGAAAGTGAGTTAGGAAGAGAATGAATGCAAAGCTAGAATGCTTCAAGTCAACCAGCCTTGCTCAATATATTTTTCTGTCATTTTTTAGTTAATGTTTGATGATTTAACAACAATTTCAACCATGCATGTATAAACAAATTAAGCAAAGGTATGGTGTTCTTAATGTTGTTCAATTAATTGCCAGGTATTTGAATCGAAGGATAAAATGACATCTGAGAAATCTGAACAAGAATTGGAAAAGGAGGCACTTGATGTAAGCTAAGATTTTGCAAAATCAAATTTTTAACTATACAATATTGAGGAAGCATATTATGCTCGTTTTATTCCCTAGAATGATAATGATTATTCCAAAGATGAAATATCAGTAGACCTCATTAAAGGTAAGGATGTCATTTCGATTAGAGAATTCGATTGTCCAATTTTGACATACTATGAACTTATTTATTATACAAAATTTGCCAAATTTAATTGGACTGTGTAGTTTCCTTGGATGATGCAAAGAATTCATCTACAGATGGGGAAGATTCTCCTAATGAAACGATATTTCCAACTCTAAAATTTACTCAAGGTACAATTAATTACAGTGCAGCATATTTCTGAAATTATTAGTAATAATTGTAATAATTAAACTTTTCCTTTTTCTTTTTTCAGGTGTTCAAGTAGATCTTATTGTTGATGGGAATCTCAATCAAGACGTTAAAGGTTTTTTTTTTCAAATTTCTTATGCAAATTTATTATGTGGTTTCATTTAGCTTAATTTTGTCACTTGTTTGATATTCTTATAGGGAATTTTTGGCAAACAAGGGAAGAATTAGAAAATCTGTCCAGTGAGTTAAATCAGTTTTCTTGCTAAAAAGTTTTCTTAATTAGATTTTAACTGTAATTCTACTTCATTTTTGTTTCACAGGTCAACTAAAAAATTCTGAGAAAGAATTGTTAGAGAGTAAATCTAAAGTGTCCGATTTGAAAAGTGAGTATTTTTTTTAGTTCAAAGATTAAATACATGGCAATTTCTTGCTATGTTCTACGTTTACATTCTGCCAGCAGCAAATATCAATGGTCGATATCCTAAACAACAACGGAACTAGTCTAAAGCTGATTCAGATATATCAATCATCATAGTCTTTGTTTTGCATGATTTTTTTCTTCATTGCTCCAACGCGACGACATTTATTGATAAGGCACTAGTTTTTGAAAAGATTAGCCCAAATATTTTTCCAAAATGTGTTTTTGCCATTCAGAATTATTGGATAAAGCGCAAGTGGAAGCTGTTAAAAGTATGAATAAAGTTGCACAACTTGAGGGTGAGTTTTTCTAGGAACATAAAACCAAATCATGTTCACATCCAGTGCATCAGCTACAGTATTTATGTGTGCATGATTTTTTTATTGAATGGCAAACTTGTCATGCATGATCACTGTAAATGTATTTGTTACGTATTTTTTAGAATACTTCTTAAATATCGCAATCAACACACACACAAAAATACAAAGAATTATTTAGATTAAAAAACATGTAAGGAATTTAAAGTTTGGTTTTACATTGTTATTTGTATTATTAGACTGCTTTGAACATGAATAGCGATCGAAGAAAACTTTCATGTTATAAAATTGGGTTCCTAGGTTTCGTGCACCAATGAAGTTGTTCACATATTTATTTTATTTTTGCTTTCCTCGTTTTTCTTTTAGCATCCATTTAGATATTTTCTTGCTCTGTTTTAGTTTATTTATTGCACATTGCTTTATTTCATTTGTGATGCTTTTATTGTCGGCTTCATTCATTTTGATAGCATAACAATATTTCATTTTGATTACCTATAATTTTTATGCTTTTTTTTTCAGTTCAATTGAATGAAGCAAAAACCCAGTCAGAAAATAGTTCTTTGTTAATTAAACGGTTGCAAGGTATGTAGCTATCTTTGATTTTCTCATGACGTTTTTGATTTTATAATCATTTTTTAATAATACTTTGATGTCATCTTTTTTTACAAGAACAAATACTCAAATTAGAGGAGGAATTAAAAATTGCGCAGCAATCCAAGACAAACAATGATGCGAAATTAAAAATTATCTGCAGTTCCGAAGTTGATGAATCACCAACCCCAACTGTAACGTTCACTCTACCTTCAAAATCATTGTCGCCTCTCCCAAGCAGAAAATCTGTGACCACCAACGGGTTGTTGGGTAACGAGGAACATAAGGAAGCCATTCAACCTAACAACTTGAAAGTAGAGATTGAGAAGCTCAAAGGTATCACATTGAAGCATTTATTGGTACCAGTGGCTGGTTATTTGATATTACTGTAAGATTATGCACTATTTACTGCAACTTCTGATATTTGGCAAAAAATTTAAATGGGCAGTTAAAATGTAAAAAAAAAATATAAGGTAAAGAATCCTCGAGTTATTAAGCCTTCAGATTGTTATCGTTTCGTTTCTTTGTTTATATATATATATATATATATATTTTCTTAAATATCATGGAAATTAAACTTTTTTTAAGTATGGTGGTTGTGTTATAAATTTGTATGTTTCGTAAATGTATTGTAATAAGCTGGTTGGTATGTTTCCTTTGTTTGGTTTTCTAGTTTTTGTTTGTGCACGTTTGATTTTCATGAAAATGTTTTTTTGTTTCTTCATAGAATGTAGTCATTCATATGAAATACGCACCAAACAGCATGCTTGTTCTTTAATTCTTCTTCGAGGTTTGTTTATGGTTGTGGACTTCCTTGTTTCTTAATGGTTGTGGTCTGTTTGTTTGTTAAAGGTTGGGGTCCTTATTGGCATGAACATTATTTTACATAATTTTCTTTACTGAACTAACGTTAGTGTGGTTGAATTTTTCCTTAGTTCTAGTTTGGCTAACCTGTTGCCAGTTTCTCCTTTTAACTAATCAATTTAATTATTTCGTTGAATTGTTCAAAATCATTTTATTATTTGTTTTGTTTGTCTTTGCTTGTGGGTCAAAATTCAATTTATTTGATAAGCCAAATATTCCTAACTTTGCACGTTCACTGAATTTTACTATCTTGTCTGCTATGTTTGACAATAACATATATGTACATTTATTCTTCAAATAATATTTCTTTTATTGAAATAACAACATTAACGTTCTATAAACTATTTAAATTAGATAAAGACAAAAAAACTAAGCTTTCCAAACTTTTACTGGAAACTGTAGAAGTATAGCCAGTTGTCTGGGAAGTGTTGAACTTATTGATACGAGCATATATATAACTTAAATTTAGTAAACGAAAACTTCCATCTGTCAATTGCTGGTAGGTTTTATAATATAACTGTTAAAATAGTCTAAAAATACAAACTGAAATAAATGCTACATTATGAGCATTTTTACTTATTATACCGTAATGTTTTCAGAGCTTTTGGATGAAAGTCGAGAAAATAAATTAAGAGCCGAAAGGGAAGTTGTGCGGTTCAAAGGTGAGTCAAATGAATTTTTGTCCACATATTTTTGCCACAAATCTTGGGTTCTGTAATCTACCATATTTTGAAACAGCCGAATTGGAAGATGCTCGGAACAACGTTAAAAAGGCAGCTGATGATGCCAATGCTTTGCGGCAACAGCTTCAAACTGAACAATTAATGGTTCAGGAAAAATCTGAAATTGTTTCTGTATTACAAGGTTAGATAAACTTTCAGTTTCAAATGACGATTTTATATGATTTGTTTGACGATTAAACTTTGGATTTCATTTTTTTTACAGATCAGTTGAAGCGGGCTGATCTATCAACTCAGGATGTACAACAACAGATTACTTCTCTGAAAGAGAGGTTAAGTTTGGATCAACAAAAGCAAGATGAAGTCGATGTTTTAAGACGTGAGTGTTCATTGCTATATGTAGATAGTTTCTAATGCTTATTCATGGGAGCCGCATGAATTCAATTTCTTTTCTTTCTTTCGATGATTTCTTCTTTGTTAATGCTAACTAATTTATATTCTTAAAACCCGAAAAAAAGTAATTTTTAAACCTTTCAACTTGTTTTAAAGCTGACTGTTTATTAGCATAGTATGTCCGCACTGCAGATTTTTGTTGCGTTGTCTGTTATAGTGGCACAATATACCTTTATATTTCCAATTCATTGTTTCAATTACTTGGTATTCATTGTTTTGATACTAAATTAATTTAAAATACCATTCGCATTGCATGAAGTAGACTAGATTGTCTAACACAATTATGGTTACACTATGCAAGTTTTATTCTTTTAAAAATCGGCAAAGACCTTCATTATCAAATATTGTTTACATAATAGTAACTCTTCAAGGGAAAAAGTACTGTGAATTGCTTGTATATTTGTGAGGGTTAGTAGAAATAATTTTTAATGGAATTTTTTTTTTTTGTCCAGAGCAATTGTCTGAAGCCCAACATAGTTATAAACAAGCGCACAATGAGGCCGAACAACTGAAAAGTAAGTAGATATTTAAATGAGTTGAAGAGATATTCATAAGTGACTACTTTGCAACCGTTTTCTTGTACAATTTTTAAATTAGATAAAGTTGAATCATTAAGCAAGCAGCTGGAAAGCCAGACCACTGTTGCAGCTTCACAGTCAACATCCCCTGATGGTTAGTAACTTAATAAAAGCCATTCCAGTTTAAAATGGGCTGTGTTATGATCAGTCTTGACATGTTAAATTTTCTTAATTAGCAGGACATCTTGAGGGTTTGAACAAAGATAGCACTTCTTTAAAGAGTACAATACAAAACTTGGAAGCTAAATTAAGGCAGTGAGTAATGAACATTCAAGTTAGTTTTTAAATTGTATAATTTGTTAAAGTTTGTGCTACCATTTCATTTCTAGAGCCAAAAATGAAAAAGCCAAGTTACTGGAGGACTACAAAAAACTATCTGAAACCCAAAGGGAATCGAGAAGCCCATCTAGTGCCTCTCAGGAGTCCCTAGAGATTGAAAACTTGCGTGATGAAATTGATACCTCCAAGAAGAAGGTAATCTCTATTTTAAAAAAAAAATCCTGATATTATTTCTGAATAGGAAATGTCCATGAAAGGGTTCTGTCAAATTCGGCAACGTATAAATTAATTTGAATTAACTTCAGATATGACTACAGTATATGAGGGTAAAATGTAATTGTCACGTAGCTTTATCCTAGCTTGAAGTTTTCCATTTCTAAGAGTTGACCATCCAGAGCGGTAAATTTAAAATCGGATTTTTTTTAAATCTTTGCTTTCTGTAGCTTCTTGATGCTTACAGTGAGATTGTTAGTCTTAAAGAAGCTTGTAACGCATATAATGAGGAAAGAATTCGATTGCGGAGTGAATTGGATGCACCGGCTGATCACGACGTTCAGGTTTTCTAACTTTTTAATATTGATTTTAGTAGCTGGTTTTCTTAAAACCCTTTCTGCCTCATTTCACCCCTTATTATTCAATAAGTTCATTTCTTCTTTTTTCATTGCATACAATTTCCTTTCTCAGCTTAAGTAAAAGTTCATTTTTTTGTTGAGTTTCTGTTGGCAGGAATGATTTTGCACCATTTTATAGTTGCATTTTCTTTTTTTCCAGTTTTCATGTTTTCGCCCAAATCGATTTTGTTTACAGATTTTCCGATATTTGGTTCCGCTCTTAGTGGCAGGCATTTTGTTCTACGTTATGCATTGGTAACGTTAGCACCTTTCCTCTGTGTACCACTTGCGTTACTAGGCTGATCTTTGCTGCATCCTATTTCGGTTTGAGCTTTTTATTTGCTTCTAGAAATATTGCTTTTTTCTGTTTGTTATCGTTAGCATTATCATTTACAACTTATTAAAATATAGTTTTCTTTTAATGATTTCTTATTATTTATAAAAAAAACTTTTCATTTTTTTTTGTATTATTATGGCACGTTTCTTTCTTTCCATTTTTAACTAACAAATCCTGTGATCATTTTCACAGGTTCTCCCTATTCTATTTACTTACTTTACCATTAGCCTCCACTCTGTTTAAGTTAATTTATTAACATTCAAAGACTGAAATTTGCATAACGTTGGTAATCATATGTAAAACTTGTCAGGCTTTAGGAAAACTTTGAAATTACAGCCAAATTGACTATTTATGTAAATGAGACAACGTTTTCTGATGAAATCATAATTTTGGCTTCTTTGGAAAGTGTACATATGTACTTAAAAGCTTAATTTAAAATAGTTGAGATTGGGCAAGAGCTATTTACAATAGAATTAATAGCACAAATATTGAACGTAAATATTAATATTGAATATTAATATAGCATTCATTGAAAGGGTTCAAATATCGGGCTGTTAGATATTTTTAAAGAGTGCAGTTGAAAGTGAAAGTAATATATGTTATAAAATTTATGAAGAGAAATTTAAACTTTTCAAACATAGAAAAGTAAAGGTTAAAATAAAGAATCCTAAATAGGTCTGTGTTTTTAACAGTTTGGAATAGAAATTTTAACTAGTAAAATAAAGCTTTTTCAAATAATATTGTATGGCGACTACTATTACACATAGCAGAGTATGCAGGGGCCATTTTGTTTCCAAAAATATGTATCCATTTATTTTATCATGGCTGCTGCAGACAATGTACCTATTTTTGGTGTTGTTATTTATTAGTGATTTGCATTTAATCATTCCAGCTTACAAATGTTTTATTTTACAGATTCCTGTCTATACTTTCCTTTCCCTCCTGATGATCGTGATTGGGATTCTCGTGGTTTTTTATCCTCAACTAGCCTTAATTACTGCTACACTCGATCCTGCTTTGCCATCATGAAAACGGAATTTCCAACAATAATTGTACCACGTTCATACCATTATTTTAAGATTGGATTTATTCCCTGTTAAAAGGTGATGGCCATATGATGGAAGTAGAATTGTGTGGTGTACATCGACAGGATTTTGAAGAGTTGTTCTTTTTTTTTTTCTTCCATTGCAATTTTTTTTTGTCAAGCGAGCTTCGTGGAGGCTCCACCTTCTCGTTGGGAAAGTGAGTTTCTTAATGAGTTCTCCTTGATCCCATCGCTCAACTTTACTTTTTCCTTGGCATGGGGATGCTCCATGGTGCTAACATTAAAGCTTGTCAGTGAATTTCAAGTTTTGTGAGCTTTGAGGCGCTCTTTTTTTTCTAACTTTTGTTTGAATGACTCATGGAAGTCAAATTTGTCATATTATTAACCTTGAGCACATGCCTTCAGTCACACTTCAGGCACGCTAGATTTGGTCACAAAATGCCCATAACTAGAAGTTATCTTTTCACTGATATAATTTTGTTATTCATTGAAAATGATTATTTACACATTTGGGGTTAATCATCTGTAATTTATCTCTAGTGCGACTTGGTGTGTCACACTTTCTTGTATATAGTTTGTTTTTGTGTTGCATTTGACACAAGATGGCTTTGTAAAGTTGCACAATTGTGCTCCAGCATGTCAGTTTTCAGTAACTGTAAACGTACACTGTAAAATGAAAGAATGTCTATGCCGACGACTGATTTGTGAGAATTTGTCAATTTAATAATTGTGATAGCACTTACATTTTTACTACAATATTCAGAACGATTTTTGAAAATTCTAAAGTATAAATGTTACTTTCTAAAAAAAACTGCCATATCTGACATGCTGACATATGTCATTACTATTGTGTTGCGTTAGAATCTTATTTCAAAATACAGAATGTAATGCTAGTGCGAAATTTAAATTCCCTTCAAGATGCTGGCCGTTTTATTTTTAAATTTTGCACAGCATTGTAAGCTCGTAAGAGAATTTGCACCAAAATTGATAGTAAAATTGTTTCTTGTAGGAAATCTCTGGCATCTTAGATTGTACAGATTTATTTAGATTATGATTGTCGTTTGTTGTTTTCACGGCATCCTATGGATTTCGTTCTGACCATATCACCTCTTTATTTTCTGTTTTAGTCTTATCTTTGGCTTCATAATTGTAATTGGGAAATTACAATATAAGGCAGTTAAACGCCTCTTTCTTGTGACATTTGCAATGCTCCTTATTTGTACAACTTGATTTTGATTGTTTCTAGAAGGACTTGTGCCTTTCTTTTGGTTGTTTGACAAGCAGGAACTCGCGAATTTCTCAATGAAAGACCTTGAGATTGTTATTCGCCTTTATCAATCATTGTATTATAGCAACTGTATTATATTTGTTGCCAACTTGTAAGATGTCTTCAAACAGGCTCTCCTGTTTGTAGTAACCATAAAACGAGAAGTAAACTAAAAAGATAAAAAAAAATTAAAAGGTATATACATGTATATGCAAGTGACCCAAAGAAATTTTGAACACAAATTTTCAATGAAAATTTCATTTAAGGCTGCAAAATCTGTGAAAGCACACAAAACGTACACGTTATACAAGAAGGATAGCTTTGCTTTACTTGTAAACGTTTGATATGATATAATAGTATTAGTGAGGCGCTGTAATCGTAGCAGATTTGATGACTATGCGTATACACGGTAGTTCATAGTAATTGCACAGATGATAGAAAAGCAATACGCCAGTCTGGTTTATTCTGGTGAAAATACAAACACTTCTTTGCAATTTCAAAAGCACTTGACATTTTAATAAGTGAAATACTTTATACCAAGTTCGTATTTTGCACACTTTTGCAGTTTGTTTTTAAACGTGAATTTAACCATGGGAAATGTTTAAACCTAAACTAAACCGAGGCTGCTCGTTCATTGTCAGAATGTTGAACTAGACTATTTGTAATGCGACTGTTAAGATTACAATTTCCTTGAAATGTATTATGAAATAAGGGCACCTCCAAGTGACTCTTAAAAAGCTCCATAAGCACCTTTAGATTTGCACTAAATAGTAACGGAGAAACGTGTGGCTCTTTTCCCTGCAATTGCCTGAGGGACCAATGGCCGTGCTTGCATACTTGACCACGCATTTCTTCTTATGTATGCTACCCTGCTGATGCTTCCTGTTAATATGTAGCTCTTAAGGTGCTTATGGCTCGAGAAACTGCAAGAGAATAAATTACATCATGGTTGTATGAGCCAAAAATAAGTGAACTCGTGATATAAGTGTAAATGTGCAATCTCAAAATTATTAGCCTCATTTGGCTTTTACCATGTGTAGTTTTAGAACTGCAGCAACGACCTTATGAAGCATTCTTGCTGTTTTTGAAACTGGTTTTGTTACTTCTCCCCGTAAATTTCGTCTGATACTCTTGCAATGTAATGTTGCAATCCCAACATTGAAATTATTTTTGGACACAGTGTGCCCAGTAGATTTAGCTGGTTGAAAGTGTTGAAAATTTCGAACAGTTTTCAATCTTGTAATTTACTTTTCAGTTTACTTTGGCTTGTCACTGTTATCTATTGCTCTCGTCCTTATTTAAAATTTGGTTCATAATTTTAAGGCTACAATGTGATTTTTATTTGCGTGTTATTGTAGTATTTTCTAAGGAATTATCTTAGACATGGCAAAACATTGTATTTTTTGTATATGATCTAAAAATGATGTGCGTTAGTGAAAGCCAAATGCATTCAGAAAACTCCATAATATTGGTATTTAAAAAGTACAGCCGTGCACTTGAGAACTTGTGCCTATTATGCTATCTTAATAGGTTCAACGTCAGTTCGGAGTGCATTGTAATACGTGTTATTATTTGATTCTCGAATGGTTGCCTGTTATTTCGTTTTATATTTTATCTAGTCCCGAGTTAATTTGTTTTTATTTTTTTGTTGTTTAAACATACCTGGAGAATTTGGTTTCTGATGGAAGGTGATCCATATTGTTTATTAGGAATGATGGGGAGGTTGGGATTTTAGACGACAGCATTCAAGTGTGTAAGTCCGAAATAGGTATTGCCTACACTTAACTTGTTGCGGGTGCCAATTTTTCTTTTGTTAATAGTTTTATATTCATTGATGAAACGTTTCTTGCCAACAGGAGTAAAACGAATTAATAAATAACGGTGGAAATAACATGGACACATTTGATATTATTCGTTCAGTACATCCGGCAGATATGCTCATCAGCATGCCATCTCTGCTGTTTAATATAGGCTAGTGCCGATTTCTTAATAATAATGATACCTCTGGTGCGATTTAATAATTACAAAGGTTTCTAGAAATACAGACCCTACGCTGCATCTAAACCAAGCATTCTTTTTACTTGCTTTAGAGCCATCGATAGTTAAGACAAAAAGATAAAGTGGGCAAAGTCACAAAAATTAAAAAAAAAAAAACAATTACAGGTGCTATTCGAGTAGCTGTTGAATATTACAAAAGTGTATCAGATAACTAGACATGGGGAAATTGTAAAGTTGAATATTTTAAAATTTCAGTAAGTTAATTATTTGACGAATTTTCCCATTAATTTTGTGCTCCGTAGGTCTTGTTAATTCAATTCATCTATATTTTAACTTTTCTCAGAATATTTGTGCAATTCTTATGAAAATGACAATTTCATGTTGCATTCCTTTGAGTATAGAGCACCATTGATGTATTTTGACTGAATAATTTTATGCTTATGTTTAATGCTACTGACAAATGCCTTGAGAATGCATGACATGGATGTTCTCTAACCTTTTAAGGTATCAGTTTTGTAGGTTAAATTGTTCTACGTACTTGTCTATGCCTGAATGCAATGATTTGCGTACATCAAACATAGTACTTGTATGTATTATGCAAGCCACTTAAATCACGTTTTTCTTATATTATGAACTCGATTTAAAATTCGGCCTTCTCTAAATAAAAGTTAAAACTAAAAATTTTTAACTGATATTTGTGATAAAATTGTAATTCCTAATGTTAAATTTTGACATGAAGGAAAGCAATGAAAAATGTGAAAATATTAGGAAATATTGTTACTGGCAACCAGACAGAGTACATGTATACTACGGACGTGCTTCTTGTAGTATTATTGTAATTTTATCAAGGAACTTCAAAATTTTCAGTTGTATGAGATCACAGCTTGCTTTTTATTATTTGTTTTCTGTCCAGCACGAGCAAATTGCAATACAAGGTTTCTTTTTTCAAACGCTTGACTTATCTTTAGGAATATAAAGGACATAGAATTAAAGGTACGCAAATTGGTCATTAATTCATTCCTGCGTTTAGATATAGTGCAAATAATGTTATCGCTCTGTGTTATGTACATTCTGGTAATATTTCTCAGAATTATTTTTAACGTTGGATCAAGAAACAGGTCGAGTACTAGACCTGCAGAACATTGCATTTTGCAGCTGGTCCCTGGTAAGGGTGACCCGTTTCCTGAGGACAGAAAGCAGTATTTGCCCTCAGTATTGCACTTATGTATGTTTTTAGGGCATGAGTCATCCTGTGCAGTGCTCTTTTTCGAAAGCTCCCCCTTAACTTCGCTTCTCCTTTGACCATTCAGCTCTGCGGGGAAGTGATTCTGTCTTCCATCCTGTTGCTAGGCTGACATTCTGCACTTTTAACTCATTCTCCTGGCTGAGTTTCATTGCATAGCTCGTGATGTCACCCTGTGATCTAAATTTATCTCTAACGGGAAAATGCGCATTAGACTTTAGCCTAAAAACTAGTTTTGTTTTGCTATTGCATGAACAGCTAGTCGTGGCATTTTGCTCACACGGAGGTTTTGGCTTCCTTGGGGTGCAATAACCCTAACTGTGTCATGGAGAAGACGTTCAAAAATAGACGCATTTTCGAGACAAACTATAACCATAGTTTTGTTATGAGCTAATGTCATCCCCCACACAATCTTTTTCGATGATCATTGTGTAATTTTCAGAAAAGGACGCGACGGTGATTATGCTGAATTGGATGAGCCTGGGTCTTTAAACAGCTTTCACACCAAATGTAGCACCCACGTAACGTGCGAAAATAGCTAATCGTTGTTTTACTTTCAAGTTGCATTTGTTGAATTTAATTATCTGGGCTCGGATACATTTTCTTAAAACTGATCAAACCGGAGAATTCTGTGGTTTTAATGTTACTTTCAAAAACCTGCAGTGCGTTTTTTTTTT
Organism: Megaphyllum sjaelandicum; assembly: GCA_034698745.1. Classification (NCBI taxonomy): domain Eukaryota; kingdom Metazoa; phylum Arthropoda; class Diplopoda; order Julida; family Julidae; genus Megaphyllum; species Megaphyllum sjaelandicum. Next base: position 12,089 of record JAQGBX010000964.1, read on the forward strand.
TTTTTTTTTTTTTTGCAGTTCATAAGATAAGAAAAAATGAAATATTTGATCCACTTAAATAACGGAATTTATATTTTTCATTGTTCTCAATATTTGATAACATCGTGATTAGTATCATTCAGGATGCATTTTTTTTAAATACTTCGGGAAAATATTTAATTCTTAATGAATAGATTGAAACGATGCTTAGGTTAATCAAATCATTGCCTGGCGTGCAGCAAAACAGATATTTTTTGAACAAAATGGTATTTAAAATTTGGTGAAACACCTTCTGACTTTGTATTCCGTTTGAAAATAAAGCAAGTTTTAATGCGATTTTGCACGGTAAAATAAAAATAAATGACAATACTTTTACACAGGGTTCCCCCAGACCCTGTTTTGAAATAGACCTGGAAAAGTCAGAGAAGAATAATTTATTTTTGAAAAAGTTAGGGAAATTCAACTCAGTCATGGCGATCCAAAGTTAATACTTCTTCAAGAATAGCTCAGGGCCCATTTTCCAAGGAATTTCCCACATTTTTGGAGTTCATATTTGCAAAATTTTCCACGTTTTCCATGTACAAGTTTACACAATTTTCCACTTTTTCTGAGTATTAATTTTCAAAATTTTCCACATTTTCTGAGCACAAATAAGCAAAATTTTCCACGTTTTCCGTGTAAAACTTTTTTAAATTCTCGAGGTTTTCCAAATACAAATTTGCCACATTTTCCGAGGACAAAATTGCGAAATTTTCCACTTTTTCCGAGCACAAGTGTTCAACATTTTCCGAATACAAAATGTTCCCATTTAAAAAATTTCTATGTTAATTTTCAAAATTGTCGTTAGTAAATTTAAAAAATATTTTCCAGTGTCAATTTTTCACGTTGTCATTGGTCAGGGAAATTTTTTTAAACCTGGAAAAGTCAGGGAACTTAAAAATGAAATTTCTGAGGAACCCTTATTACTGTCATTTTGCAGAAATTATGGTAAGTTAAAATGTGTCGTTTTTGCTGAATATGAAACGTATTTTGCTTGGCATATACCAACAATTGAAGATTTTTTAGTTTTTGTCCCTTCTAGAGCGAGGGTGCGATATTATTCTATTGCAAAATGATATCTAATTTTTATTGGTTTAATTCGAAACCTTGTATGCACTCAAAAACGGTTACTTGGAAAGTGTCTTTTTTATTTGTTATAATGCGCGTACGTGACGTAAAGGATTCCAGGATATTTTTAGATTTTCCTGTCACCTGGAAAATGATGGCATGCTCTGTCTTGATTATTTTAAAAGTGTTTGTTGCTGGAAATAAAACAATGGACTATCCCATATATATAGGTTTAAGACCAAATTAGACCCCTAGTACGTTTAGTAATACAAAGTTTACAAATAAGCTTTATTTTGGGCAAATGTTAAAAACTTCAACTATTTAAATGTCTACGGAAGACCCAAAATTGAATTGTTATTTGAGAAAAAAGTCTAAACAATTTCTTTTACCAAAATCACACGAATATATTTTTTTCTCATAATCTTTTATTCTTTAAATAAAAAAAGGAGTAGATACGCACTTTGTGTTTGTTCAGTAGATTTGGCATCCTAGACTCAGTTTGCTAAAAATGAATAAAATCGTGGCAAAGCCAAAGGAGAAACGCATGCATGCAGAGGTGGATGCATGCGTTGGAAAAGGGATTTTGGGGTTCAGCTCAGATTTCAAAAAACAAGCTTTAGCAGTGTGCTCGCGGGGTTCTCACTAAGCTGATTGGCTCAACCAGCGAGTTTCCAGATATTTCTGGGACGATGTGATGAGTAAGATTTTGCAAAGTTATTATTAGTTACAGTACCGTGCGCCACTCCCTCAACTTAAAAGTCCTAAAAACTTTGGCGACAGCACTCCCAATTGGTAGATTTTCCCAACTTTCAGCTCCATTCCTTCACATAGAGCTTTTTCAGATCGGATTTAGGTGGATTATAGAAGGCTGCATTTGATGTATTAGCGGAAAGTCATTTTGAGAAAAGCTAATATTCATATCTGAGCACTGTGCAGCAAGCTTAAGTCAAGCTGCGATTTTCCGAAGTTTGAAAGGCTTTCAAGGTATTGGGAAGTTTTCACTGATGAACACCTTTGTGGGCGGATTTCCACTTTATTTTGGCGAAGTGTAGGGTGAAATTATTTTGCGTAACGGGTGCAACACTACTGCGATACAAAATAACTTCTGGATTATTACTGTTGGGTAAGTGTTTCTTTTTTATGCGACTGACATAACGGAATGTTGCATCAGTACCCGTTAATTTTATGTGTTGGCGCTTTCATTAAATTCATGTCCAATTTAATGAGAAATTCCCTTGGGTAGCAGCCGGCACTAACTCATAAAAATTACTTTCATTTTGAGCGAGTCTAATTAACCGTTATATTAAGGTTGTTATTAAAAAATTCGTTGCTAAAGTGCAATTTGTAGTTTAATTTATGAAATATGGAATTCCGATCCAGGTTTGGATTACAAAGTTTTTGTTTTAATGCACAAGTACAGTGAAAATCAAATAGCACTGATTAAGAATGTACTTTGAAAAGAAAATGCTGCAAATTGTTTGGAATATTTCTGTTTCACGGGATCTATGAATCGATTTATAGAGTACATAATGGTGAATCTTCAAGTAGCATACATGTACATTTGATTACTTACATTTTAATTAATTAATGCGACGATGCGAAATGAATCGCAGCTCGTAAGATCACTGTTTTTCTCAACGTAAAAAAATAATAGTTGATTTTTATATCGCCATTTTAAATCTAACAAGTCAACATAAAGGAGTTCCGCATTAAATCGTTGATTTTGCTAAATTTGACTTTGCATTCATTGCAACCTCTTTCTGTGCAATGTGTTACGTTTACTTGTAATATGTACTTTAAACATACAGTATTGTCAGTATACTGTATGCTTCCATACTTTAAACCTGCTACTAAATTTGGCGGAAATTTAGTTAGGAACGAAACTGGTTGTTACAATCAATATGCCATAAATCGGTAGATGCCGCTGTTTTGTGACGCCACAATCCCCCTTCGGCAGGCGTTGTGAACTTGTGACAGAAATTGTAGAAATTGTGAGTTTCTAAATCCTATTTTGGAACATTTCACTTTTTGGCTATTTTGTGAAAGTGCTAACCTAATGGGCTCTTAACAGCTGAGATCGTTTTCCCATGGCGTATATGACTGTCGTAACAGCCATATTCGCCACGAAAAATAAAAAAAATATGGCTCTTACCACAGCCATAAATTCTGGAAGGAAAACAATCTCGAAAGAGGAATATATTTCATTCTCATTTTACGCCCACTCTGCTGTAGTGTTGCTTGATGTTTCAGTTTGCGCGCCATTTGTAATGATTTCGCTGCTTAGACGTTTTGTTAATAGATGGCGACAGCCGACAGGTGATATCAGGCTGCAAAGAAATTTCGCGCATTTGTTCAAATCGATTGTAACCAGCAGGGGCACTCAGATGGAAACTTTACGAATGACACTTAATTTTGTACTCGTAAAGTCACGCGAGTAAAATAAACACGCTAATTAGTTTAAACAATTTCATTCAAGGTTATCGACTTTTTTTTAAACTAAGGAATATCCTTTTGCGCACGTGACTTCACGACTGCCAAAAGTGCCATCCGTAATAGTTTGTCTGAGTACCCCTAGTTTAGGCATACATTTATTATGAACATTAAATCTGAATTCCGCATTGCACTGTATTTGGAATATTAAAAATTCAAAAAGCACCGTATTTTAGGTATAATTCTTACTCAAATATATGCTGTACTACAATTTACAGTACATTGGATGTACATGTAAGAATCTGAAGCAATTAAGTTTTGTGAGATTAGGCTAGTGTAACTGTGTAAAAATAATTTAGACCTGTGGAGGCATATCTAAACATGTATAAACTTGGTGTTAGTTTTCAATGATCAGTTGAACAGTCCATGCACGATGAGATCGTAATAAACTCAGTATGATTTGTCGAAACTCGGAATTCACAATATCAAAATAACAACTCAAATATAAATAAACAATGAAAGTATAAGCTTTGTGAACGGCTTTTTACGGTCTTAAATGTTATAAACAAAAATACCAATGAATTTCTTGAGTGAAATACTGTATTTGCTTTCAATAAAGATGAACTATTGGAGTTCAGACTCGATTCGCAAATTTGAAGGCAATTTTTTATGAAAATTGAAATAAAACACTATGTGCATACGGTCTCGAGATTTCGTAATGATGAACGAAACAACTACTGTACATGAATTTCCCCGAGGGCCTGAGCATCAGGGATTCAGGGGAGATAAAACATCAATTTTTAAGAAAAGATTTATGAAGGTGGCCATAAAGCGAGATTGGTGGAACAGATCGTGAAAGTGGGAACAAAGAATATTTCCCACTTGAAGAAAGAAAGCATATTATGTCAAATTTAGTTGAGAATAAGAGATTTGAATGGGTGGGGGATGCCAAAGAAAGGGAGGAAACAGCGTATAAACAATGGCGCAGAAAATGTTATAAGTAAAAGAACAAATAAGAGAAATGAGATGCTCAGGAGAGTAGGAGACAGAGGAAATGAATAATTGAAATCTAAGAATTGATTCGGAGGGTAGGAGATAACAAAGACATTTTGGCGAATAAATGTATGGGAAATACATGTAAATAATGTAGATGACAGTTGTAAGATGGTTAAGGTCTGGAATTTTTGTATTTTCATAACTGTATGTTTTTTCCGTGAATTTTAAGTGCTCATCATGCGTGACGTTATCCTACGTGGGAGTTAAATGCGTTGGCCTATAATGGCGTGGGCGTGCTTGCATATTTGCCAAACTAAACATTTTTTAAACGACCTTTTTGTACCGAACTGCATAGCCCATGCTTATCGGAAGCATTTGATATCTCACAAAACGTTAGCTGGAAAAAGGGTGCGTTTTGAGTATGCTGTATACTTATAGAAGTTAGAACTTATAAAATTGATCCACATTGACGAAAGAGGGTTAAATTAAAAGACGAAGTATAAAATTGCAACAAAAAAAACTAATCGGTAAACATCAACAAGCTGTAGTACGATATACATGTATGAGCTCGAAGGTCGTGTTTAAATTGACTTAATTGGCTAGACGCCTTCTGAGCTTAGCTGGAAGCGTGTCCGCCACGGGCCGCTAATAACATTTTTTATTACAGAGTCTGCATTTCGTAAAATAAAACCAATGTCTACTTCTAATCATTTTCATAAGTGGCTCACCATTAAAGGGAGAAAAAAACGTCAGTGGGGTCTTCTAAATTATAAAAAGAAAAAAAAATACTACAAATGATATAGGGGAACTCAGGCAGATGCTTTACGAGTCGTAAAGTTGTCAAGTCACGTGCACAAAAACGACACTCTTGATTGGTTTAAAAATTTACTCAATATTAACCACAGTTCCATTAACGCTGATTGTAATCCAATTATTGCTTTCCTTTTGCACACGTGGCTTCACACCTGTCAAAGTGCGATTCGCAAAATTTCTGCCTCAATAGTACTAATGTTGTTAGGTATACATGTACAGTAAAACCTGGTCACATTTCCTTTATAAAAATTCTCTGTATAGTGACCAGTGACCAGTGTGTGTTGTCTTTTTTTGCAATTTTTACATTGCCAATGTACCTTAAAAAGTAGCCAGATAACAGATGAGTCACGTTACATCTTGCTTTAACCCTTGGACATGATGATTCTGTACTTTTTTGGTTTTGCGGTTTTTTTACTACGTTTATTACAGTCTACATCTATAAGTGCCGTGTATAAATGTTCATTATTTTGATTTAATTCAAACATTCTCTGTACAATGACCAACATAGCATTTTTTTAGTGGTCACTCTTAACTGGTATTACTGCACTTTATCAAAGATAATTTTTAAATTGTCGAATTAATAGAATTCAGTGCAACTGACCTTATACATGTTCCGTATGCCGTGTGTACTCAGCTTTATACTGTACATTGAGCTTAATTTATCAAATTATATACACCATGGCACTCGATACACAAATTCAGACGAGTTACCGGGTCGGGGCACCCATATACCTTTGCAAATAGAAAAAATGTGATTTATGGTGTGTTGAAACCGAGAAATATAATTTTTTCCTACAAACTTTGAACTTACGGGGCGTTCTGCAGTATATAAAAAGTCCGAGCATAATGTCGTATTTTGGAACCATAAAAGGGCCGAGAACACAAGGCCAATGCATATTCTTTCCAAATAAAAATAGCGTGATAAATTTTATGTAATACGTTTTAGTATCAATGCGACCTTTCACCCCATCGAATATTTCGTAATGTCTTTTTCGGCGAAAAAGCTACGCTTCCAAAGTTTCTCGCAATCAACATGGCGGTCGAGGATACATGTATGTTGGTTGGTTGGTGATAGTGGTTTAAGGACGCAGGGGGTACATGTATGTGCATGGGGTGTTTTTAGGGCTTTTCATCATGACTACAGGGTATGAGAAAAAAACAGACGCTTGCGCGGATGTAGAAATATTCGGAGACGCAGTAAATTCATCTTATTGCTTTTTTATATATTTCTGAGGCATTTATTTGCCATAGAAATCACTAGCCATAAAATCGCTGGATTTGAGGCAATTTCTCCATTGAATGTTTATACCCAGAATACCCTCGTTCGTGTTATCCAAATTAGGTTACGCCGGATAAATAAAAAAAGCTACGAAATAAAGGTAAAATGGAGTTATTCCGCGTACGGTTAAGCATTGGAAGTCCTAAAATAACATCGATCGTTTCGGTTTGTTTTATCGAGATTCCCCGAGCAGCTTAATTTTAGAGGGGCTATTTTGGATGCGCGTAAACAACGCTGAACACATTGCCTTTCAACGCGTTCATCCATTTGCTTCCTATATTTACATTTATCTATAAATGTAAGAAATAAGATGGAATATGCGCTCGACGAAGCTGCTGCATACATGTATATAGCCTACCTGGAATCACCGTATACATGTACGTAATGCCAATATGGTCACTCCGCGCATTCCTCATGTCCATCTTCGCAGCGCCAACTTTCCGACTAGCGAATTGGTGATGCAAAGTTAAGCCACGGCCATTTTGATTTGCGACATTTAATAATGCTTCCATCCGCCGTATCAAGTCACGCGCTGCATTCGTGTGTTTTTTTTTGGACATGGCGTGACCATACTGGTTAATTGGTATTACGTATACTGTGACCTGGAATGCTAAAAATCAACAATTTACTTAGTGAAATACATGTAGATAATTACGGTAGATGTAAATAACTTTTCTTGACATCGTCGCACCAGCTGATCATACACGAGGCAAATTATTTCTGGAAACATGGCACGTTCAAAAAGTTCTGTCTTTTAGAATGTGAATTCTAATGTGAAAAACTAAAAAATGTTCAGAAATATGCGCTTGACTTTTCGAACACAACTTAAATTGGCAAGTTTCCGGAAACAATTTGCCTCGTGTATGACGCCGCCGCAAAGTCACGTGTGCAAAATCGCCACGTTAACTAACAATTGATTTTAAAAAATTCACTCACTTCGCGACTCACAAAGGGCAATTCACAAAACGTCTGTTTGAGTACCCTACTACCCCTAGTTAACGTTGCCTTCGCAGATTTTACAATTTTTTTAAATTTTTTTTGTGCCAAACAGCAATGAATGTTTTAGTACAATTAAATTACATACATATCTTCTACCAAATTCTCCGTGATATAGTAGTACATGAACTTGTAAACGCTATTCCAACTTCAATTTTGCACTGAGCTGTGATATTTACAAACTTTTTGTAAGTCTGATAATTTTTTTAACTATTAGTCCAAACAGGGTGATACTGTTTACATTTGTTAATTTACGAGCACTTACATGTATCTTTCCAAAAAACGATCTGTTAATTTCGAATTTTCGCGCATCAATATCGTATACTGTGACAATATGCTGTTGGTGTGTGCAGGTCGAATGGAACATGCATACCGGTATGCCGAGTTACGTAAGGGTCTTCATCAATCATCACGTGATATTTTCAACGAATCAACAACTAAAAGAACGTGCCTCGGCACTGCTGTTGGGTGATTTTCGCCAATGGAATGAATGAAATGCCACGTGATATATGCATGCTGACGAAATCTGCATAACATCCATTGCACGTGGAGTTCAAATTTTTAGAAATTCTTTTATTAAACCCTTCATCTTTGAAACAACTGGGTCCAATTTGCATGGTCCGGACTAATTTTAACTTGGATGGAGACACTGAAAAATAGCGACGAATGTCGCATTTGCCTAAGTGGTACAGAAGATGGCGAGATGAACACCTTTTGCCACTGCGCCAACGCGGTTATGCACGCCGAATGTGTTTTAAAATGGGTCGCTATTTCCGGTAGGACCAGCTGCGAAATTTGCAAGTGCCCCTACGAAATAAGGTCAGGAAGAATAAGGCCTTGTTGGAAGGTGGGTTCAACTTTTGCGTCACATTCCATAAAATAAACTCGATTGATAATCCCGGAATATGCATTATTACGTCTATACTTATTAGAAATATGACAAAGGTAGCTCGGATTCCAGAATGTCTATCCAATGCAAAAACCCAATCCCAGAACAGTCTACATGTATTTTAAATCGATAACCCAAATTCGGGATCAAGTCATGCCAAAAGATGCTTTGCAAAATTCCGCGCCCTCTATGAAGTATTATGCGCGACAGACTACACTACACCGTACATCAAAATAGCGTCGATCGAGACAATTTTGCAGACAAGTTTAAGATATCTGCGACAGTTTGACAAATCATGAGCAGCATAAATGGAGTACTCAGACAGAAGTTCTGCGAAGAGCACTTTAGCATCCATGAAGTCACATGTGCTAAATCTATACACGCTAATTGGTTTAAAAAATTCCTTCAACGTTATTGCCGTTTTCAAACCAATCGTATTCCTTCTGGACATACTGTATGTGACTTCACGACGCTAAAAGTGCGATTCGCTGAGCTCTATTTGAGTACCTCTAGAATCATGCCAAAATGGTGCTAAGAGATGTGAATTTACTACTTTGGCAACGAGGCAATTATCCTAGTTATTTAAACGTTTAAACGATACATGTAATAACGTTTAAATAAGTTTACTGAAAAACATGAATCACCTGGATGCATGCTTTTAAACAACAGCCTAATTAGATGTAGGCTACATGTAGAGTATGTGGGTACTTTCGACAAATGCGGATGATTTCCTAAATGACCGAGTTGTAACCCACAAATGCCAGCGACATACGTTGCAAACAGCATCGGAAGTACGAATGAAATTTGAAGTCTACTGAGCGAGAAATTTTGTTGAAAAATCTAATCTGACATTTTGACAAACGAAATACATTACCAGCATCGTCTTGACAGTAACATCTTCGTACAGTCCGGATGCCTTTTAGTCCATTTCAAATAAGTAAATACACCGTGTCCCTAAGCATTCTGGGCATTGTTCAATAAGTAAATAGATGTAGTGCTGCTCTTACCGTTTGTTGATTTATGACTCTTGAACGTTTAGTGGCACATGCCCACAGGGTCCAACCAAACAAGTACAGCTATCCGCGGCTTGATTTTCATAGTGGCACTCCTGGCGAGTATTTGTAACACGTCCATTTTTATCCATTCGACCCACGTCTTCTTCAAGCAACAAGCACTGACCAAGCGACAATTTATCGGTATTTCCCAAATTACTGATGTTCCTTACTCTATAAGTCGACCTGTCAGATATTAAAAAATAATTTTTCAACATGACATGGGAATGTTTGCACAGTGCTACAGCCAGGGATTTCTTATGATATACACTGTATAGTACATGTAAATAAGAGAACAAATTGCACCAGAAAGGCCTAAAGTTGAGAAATCAACTTATCTTGTTACCTGTAGTTTTTTCTGGTTATTTTTGTCAAGCAAAAAATATTCAAAATTTATTGAACTCTTCAAATAAAAAAAAACAAAGTTCTGAAGTAATTTTTATCTATTTTTTCTGTAATTTAAATTTATTCAAGAGGGTTGAAAACTATTTTCAGGTAATAATATATGAAACAAAATTATTTCAATATTATTTTTGCTACTCAAGTCCAGTCCACATGAGCAAAAGTTAAATAATGAAGACAAGCTAATTCATGCATATTACATTTTGTTAATGTGTTATCTTGGAAAGGGCGCAAGGAAATAATTTGTCCATCGTGGTGTTACATGTCGCGCTCCCCAAAAGCTCCCAAAATTTCAATAGTGGTAGGGAAAGTACTTTTAATACGGTCAATATGCTCTACAACATACATGTACTCAGTAGTTAAAAACCAGACGACTGCAAAGAAATTATTTTTTTGCTGACATTGAAATTAGTTTGTTGATGGCTGCTGAGAGGGAAGCCCTTAGCGGTAATTTGGTGCAACCACCCGCTTGAAATTTAAAAGAAGTAACCTAGGATTTAAATAAATTTTACCTGGTGTCATTTTCAGCAGAAAGATGGTGGGAAATCGTTATCGCTCTTGTGTTCACCGTGCTGCCCCCAGTGTCTGTTGCCATTTATTCTGGCTGTATGCTGATGCCATTTTTGAGGGCCTTCTGCACTGCAAACAGATCCTTGACCATCGTGCCAAAGCCGCCATCTACCCCACCCATTGCGACCATCTCTGGTGAGATTATTATGATGGCGACCTTCCAGATTGATGGCCACCAAGATCAGAATGCGCTCGGATTAACGACATTGTAGCATCAAATTAATCATGAATATGGACAATATGAAAAAATCCTCCACAACCATGAGCAGATGACTGACTACTATTTCAATAAATTTGTGATATAAGTCCAGATGCACAGCTAATGCACAGTTGCATTCCTGAAGTCGCCTTTAATGTATTGATAATTTTATTAAATTCTTGCCTAGATCAACAATCTTGGATGTTATTATGAAATTATGAAACCGCTCTTCACAGCTGCGCCCTTTCAGCCAGTTTTACATCTGATATCTAAAAAACCCAATAATGCAAAAACTAGCACTTGTTTTACCGTCAACCTTTACAATACAAACCACTGCAACAGTAATTTTTTATGAGCAATCACCAGGTCTAGTAGACAAGTGCCAACATTTTGTTATTAAATCCTGTCATCTAGCTTTGTAACATTAACACAAGTTTTGTGAAAATGTCACTTTAACACTAAACCTGAAAAATACAAACAACAAGCTGAAAGGCAGTTTTCATTGAATTATCAATGAACAATGACAATTATCAATGAAACGGTCATTTCTATGATTGGGTAAATCTAGCAATAAGAGTTAACAAACTGACCTTCGTTCGGTCGAAAAAAGGCAAAGGCACCTGCAAATAACTTGTTAACGTAAAGTTTAATCTTCCAGAAATATTTCCAGAAACTTCCTAAGTGACACACACACAATGCAATTTTAACAATTCCAGATTGAAAATAAAAAAGATCCCACCGGTGACGCGTTTTAGAATGCCTTTTTCACTCTCTGAGGAAGAACGGATTCTTTGGCATAATTAAATAGGGATAAGAGGCCATATCGCTTGCTTTTTCTCGAGAAGTAATTAGAAACTACATCATTGTCATCTGCAGGGAAAAAACGATCTATAAATCTATTGGAATTGTGCATACAATATTTATAAATATGCTCATGACGTTTTCAAGAGTGTCATTTTTCAAAGTGATCACTGACCACCAAAGAAAAGTTCTCACCTGAAAGTAAGTGCCTCGTCTCAACTAAAGTAGGCAGAACATTCTCATTAGCCGAAAGTGACACAAAAAACGTGAAAGGGACGACCCATAAGCAAGTTGTAAAATAGGCAAGAACCTAAAAGGTGCAAATACAATCTGTGTTAGATGGCTAGCAACAGAATTGCGAATTTTAGATACCAAGAGTTTAATGAAAAAAACATTACCTCTGAAAATGGGTAATACACCGTCGAAAAGTGTTGGAAAGCAAGGTAATGATTAATGAAAAGCAGAACTGCAAGGAAAATTATATCAACACTTTCAATATCACAATTTTTCTGGTGAAAACTTGAATTCAGTCGAGCACTCACCAGCTGCAATAATGAATGGGGGATAACTTAAAATAAAGAAAGGGAAGGTTTTTAAAATAAGAAGGTGCATGATCTGCCCAAGGATTCCGCAGATTATCATGGAAACCGGAAATTCCTCGAATAAAAACAGACAAACATAAATCCCCAGAGAAATCTGGAAATGGAGGAACGGTGGAATAATTTGCCTTTATTCTATATCGGTCAATAGCAGTTTTCGCTCTACTCCTTTCATGTCAGACATAAAACGTCATTTATAATAGGCTATGCCTTCGAATGGTACTCACAAATATCAGGTATTTGATCACCTTTCCCGTTATTACTGTATATTCTTCTACCAATTCGGCAAGGTAGTACAAAAAAGCAGCTGAAACAAAAATATAATTATTTGGAACACAAACCAACGATGAGCATGCAGAAAATGAATCGGAAATGTTAATTTGCTTTAATTTTAGATGACGATCTGCATACCTATGGCCAACGTGATAAAACAAATATGAATTATCATCGAAAGCCAGCTGAGGATGTAAAGGAAAGTCATTATTTCGTTTGACGCACTATTATTTAAACCCTAGAAATAGATTTTAGTCATCATTTCCACGATAAACGCATTGGAGAAAAACATTAATTATTGCTTGAACTCCGCTCAAAATCTAACATGCAGGAGGCTGCCATTTTGGAATACGCAAAAGCATAGCCTTGCAAAAGCAAGTTGTAGCGACATCTAGTGACATTTTTTGACCACCATGCTTTAGTACTGTATATTCTTTCATGCGAATCTGAATGATGACAAACAATCATCATTCATGCATATCTTTAGTTCCGAAGTCGGATGTTTTACAAGACTTACTGTATAAAAGAAATTCAATTATCCTACATTTTTTCAAAAACAATTTGTTAATTTTTTCATTATAAGTATTAATTATGATGTATCCATAAACAACTTTTAGCTTCATCAGTAGATCACCCATTCATCAAACAAAATTTTGAAGAAAAAAAATGCTTAGATAAATAGCATCAATTAAAAAATGTTATACACATTGTTTTTTTTTAATTTTAATTGATCTTATGCAGGCATAGAACCGTCAGGTAGCCCATCCACACAAACCCCACAAAATGTTTGGGAGTATGCATAAGCCAATTAATGCCATTTTCATGGAAAAGCATCAGTTCATGCTTATCCTTCCAAATAAAAATTCAGCATTTGTTTGATTCCAAGAAAATATATCCAAAATAAATATCTCAAAGTATCTCATGTAGGCTCATTTATACCTGCAGTAAGCATTGCATTCTGTTGACAGCTTTTATATCTACAAGCAGTTACTGTTATTCAATTGATAACTTGTCATCATATTTTATATTAAATTATGTGTCTGCTACATTCTCCAATTACATAAAACTAGAAAAATATAATAACATGAAGTACGTGACTTATTTATGAATTTCCCTATCCGATACAGGAAAATGAGCATTGCACATTACTTATCCAGATAAACAATTTTTTTTTAAAAAAAAAAGGAAAAAAATAAAATAAATTAAAGATGGTAAAAAAGCGGGAAGGGGGGGAAACCTAAGCCTAAACTCTATACCAATTATTTCAAATAAGTCATTACTTGATTCTTGAGGGTCACCGTCTAGACATTAGAATAATCTTTTACTGTTTTTTTTTTATTTAAAAAACAAACGATAAACACCAAAAAACATTTTACACAGCTTGATTTTCTGCTTGCCAATGTTTAATGACGTCATTTTGGATGATTCCACGTAGTTTAGGCTCAACCTTGTTGCCTAGGAATGAAGAATGGAAGAAATTGCCATAGCTGTGGTTTACTTCTTTGATGATCACACTTAATGATAAAAAGCCAAAGCAGTAGAAATTTTAAAATAGCTGGCATGGCACTGTTGTCTGCTCACATTGCACTCTCCTCTTCATCACCCTCGTCCTCCTCCTCCTCCTCGTCATCATCATCTTCATCATTGCTAGTGACATCAGGATCACCAATTTGCTCAGAACATTTTGTGCACGTACATGTGAAGAGATAATTCTCCCTGCAAGAACAAAGTTAAGGAATCCATTAAAGTCGAGCCAAACGAAATCTTGGACCGAAAAAATTGATAAATGTCTTTACTTCTGTGATTCTTAAGTTCCCAGTCAGTTCGCACATGGCGAGCCAACAGCACTGTCACTTACCTTAGCATTTTTATCCGACTGTGCCTGCTTCTGTTGCGAGCACATTCATCTAAATAGCTGACGCAAATTTCCTAAAATGCAAAGAATGAGTCTCCAAAAAGCTAATCAAATTCAAAGCTTCAAATTCAATTGCATTTAAGACTAACCGTGCCGGCAGGAATGTCTTCAGCTGCCTGCATTACGAGCGTGAAATTGTTGTAAGGAAAACTGGGCTCAGCGTTTGGGATGCAACTGTGATTGCCTGATGGAAAATGGAACACAAATATGATATTTTATAAATTTCAAACTCACTGCAGCACATTGTTGGTGAAAACGAAGGGAACTCACAGGCACTCTGTAAAGGGTACAGGGCAGAACCTTCATTATTCAAAAAACCACCAGATTCTATCAAAATACATAAAAGATCCAAATTAGGCAATGAAACTGATAATAATTAAAAGTTTTTATTATTATATGAACTATAATTTCAAACATGCTTCAAGCAACAATAAAAAAAAGAAACTGCCAAAGAATTGTAGTTAGAAATCTTTTCGACATACACCTCATTTTTACTGAACATGTTTTAATGAACTCTGAATGGCATTTGGAAAAAAGTGCACCTTTTTCAATTTCCACATACAGCTTATTGATGAATTTGTCCAGCTGAGTCCGTTCCTCATCTTCTATTTCCAAATCGTCACAGTTTTTAACCCAGATGCATAGCGGGCTATATAAAAGATGATAATCATTGGAGTCCATGCTATTTGCCTTTTAGACCATTTGGTCATGTCTTAACTGGTACTGACCTTGTTCCGACACCCTGCCCGTTGGTTCCTACAAGAGCAACAAGTGACCGGAAGCCATCATGGGTGAACCACTAGTGAAAAATGTTAGTGGCAGCTTATGATGCACCAACAAAATATTCCAGATGAATTTTAATATGTATTACCTCTTTGGCATCCTCACAGTAAAGAGCCTTTTTCATTAGATCCCTCAAAACCTCCAACTGGTTCTAGAAACACATTAATGCATTAGTTATGCCAGAAATAAATCAGTATAAATTTAACAGGTCAAACTCACAAAGCATTACGACTTCAAGACATGGTTTTACAAAGCAATACTGGACATGTCCAGGTATTTTCTTTTAAAAGAAAAAATTGTTTAACCATTTCCCTACTATTTTAGGATTTTATTGTGCATTTTAAAATAATTACAAACTTACCTCAAATTGTGCACCAAGGAGTTTGTGTATAATTTCTTCATCTTCATTCACAGTTCTATGACAGAACTGTGAAAACAGGTGCATGGCCCCCTCTTTATCTTTTGCCTGAAAAGTTTGGCACGTCTAAAATTCATAGCAAATTACATATTATTATCGTAATCTTTCACTTACCTGACTGACTGTAGCTATTATCCTAGCAATCAACATTATATTTGAAGTCTCCGGAGGGTAGTGCATATTTCTGTGTTACATAAAAAGGATAATAAAGAGCATCAGTATTTAATAAAATAACTGAAGTCATGTGCTTAAGACACTATTATGCTCACCTCCAAACTTCTTGTAGATGCAGTAAAGGGTGGTTCTGGTCGCCACCATGTGTTCCCAGACACAGTGTCTTGTGGTGTTCTTCCCATGCCCTCTTCTGGCAGTCAGCGCTACAGTATTTTGCCTGCAAAATTACCAATTTCAAGTCTGTTTACGAAATTTACTGATAACCTAATGCTATTAGTGGTACGATAATGGCATCTTCGAAAACACTTAGCTACTTGTAAGATTCATTTTTTTCAATCTGATTGTTTATTTGGAATGAGAAATTTAACTGTTGATCTATATGGCAACAAGAAGACAAACAGCACTTTGGCAAATAGAATGTATAATGAAGCAAGTGAAAGAATGAATGATTTTCACAAAACGTAAAAGTTGTATACTTTTATCCCAAAAGTTGTGATGTATTATTTATAATATTGCAAAATGTTTTTTTCTTCAGCAAATGCCTCAATTTCGACTAGAAAATACGAAATTTTGATTAAAGTCAAATACATACATCACTTTGCCAACTGTAAAGTATTATAACAATTCCAGAATATCTGGTTCGAGCCATTAGGGTTTTGTTTAGTTTAGTGGATAATCACAGCGCCGAAGCCTCATGGTGATTTAGAGGGTGTCACAGCGAGACGGAGGTGGGTTGTCCATATGATTGGTGTTGTCGCACACCAGCGAGGGGCGAATGTCAGTAAGGTGAGACCTGAAGGTCACGGGGGAATGAGCCTGAAAAACCCCGCAAGGGAGGTTGTTCCAGAGTAGGATCGTTCGTGGGAAGAAAGAGAATTTATAACAGTCGTGATTGGGAGAGTACAGACGTACTTTGAAGGGATAATCGTGCCGGCGCGAGAAGTGGGGGAGGGAGAGAAAGTGGCTCTTGTCCAGGATTGTGAGAGAGGAAAAAATGCTGAAAAGGAGGTGGA